>PVIH01001060.1:0-265091 GCA_004025045.1 Sigmodon hispidus | reverse complement strand
CTCTATGTGTGTCTCTGTCTCTCTGTGTGCGTCTCTGTCTCTCTGTGTGTGTCTCTGTCTCTCTATGTGTGTCTCTGTCTCTCTATGTATGTCTCTGTCTCTATGTGTGTCTCTGTCTCTCTATGTGTGCCCCTGTCTCTGTGTGTGTGTGTCTCTGTCTTTCTATGTGTGTCTCTGTCTCTGTGTGTGTGTCTCTGTCTCTCTATGTGTGTCTCTGTCTCTGTGTGTGTCTCTGTCTCTGTGTGTGTGTCTCTGTCTCTCTGTGTGTGTCTCTGTCTCTCTATGTGTGTCTCTGTCTCTGTGTGTGTCTCTGTCTCTGTGTGTGTGTCTCTGTCTCTCTGTGTGTGTCTCTGTCTCTCTATGTGTGTCTCTGTCTCTGTGTCTCTGTCTCTCTGTGTGCGTCTCTGTCTCTCTGTGTGTGTCTCTGTCTCTCTGTGTGTGTCTCTGTCTCTCTGTGTGTGTCTCTGTCTCTGTGTCTCTGTCTCTCTGTGCGTCTCTGTCTCTCTGTGTTTTTCTCTGTGTTTCTGTCTGTCTATCTCCCCCTTCTCCCCTCTTTTGGAGAACAGGGGAAAGTTGGCAAGAAATAAAACTGTCCCGTGAAGTGGGAGATGAACGAGTTATAGATGCTAATGTCTTCCAGGTGGCTGTTTGCCTTGGGAACTAAATTTATTGTAATTAAAATCATGTGAATTTTCTAGAACACCAAACTCGATGAGTCTGATGCTAAGAGATGCTGTTCCTTTTACAGCACGCTTGCTCCAAGAAAGATGTACCTGACTGCCCCTCCAAAATGCAGGCATTTAGGATTCAAGTTAATCCTAAAAGCATCTTCTCATGTAAGGGTTTCTTTTCTTGTTTTTTTTTTTTTTTTTTCAATCAAACTTGACAATAAATTTAATTATAATGTGAAATTCCACACAGACAGAAACTTAAAGTCCAAGTATTTCCTATTAAAAATATAAATTTGGTCATCATTCTATACCACATGTCTTGAATACTTTGAGATTTTTGAGGTGAGACCTCGCTGTGTAGTCCTAGATTGTCTCTATTTCACTATTCAGAATTGAGCTACTCAGTGATTCTCATCAATCTACCTCCCAAATGGTAGGGTTCCAGGCATCCACCACCACAGCCAGTTTTGTGCAGTCCTCCAAGCTTTGATGCATGCTACACAGCCTACCACCTGAACTGTATCCTCAGCCCATGAATTCTTTTTTTTTTTTTGGTGAAATTATTATCCTATTTCCACCTTACACATGTGTCGTCACAACAGTTTTGGAATTGCTGATTTTGTCCCTCTGGAGGCCCTGGTTCAGTTCCATTCCTGTTTCCCTATTCTCTGGAATCAGCGCCCAAAGGTTCCTGAACCTACAGCAGGTATCTCATTGACACCATTTCCATGGTCTCATCCTTCTTTCTCTTGCCCTGGACTCTTCTCTGGCAGGCAAAGTGTGATGAACCTGACCTTGAGTTTTCTCGAAGGGTCTCAAAGCAAGTATGAGAGGACTCTAAAGTAGAGAGTTCTTGTAGTTGGTTTTAAAGATGGGGAAGGCCATATGGGAGGATGTTGTGCTAAGGATTCCACCCAAGTCTGATTTAGCAAACCAATCAGTTTATTGAGCCTACCTGGGGAGCATGGGGAGGGATTACTCACAGAAATCTGAGTGTCCCCAAATCATCACGAAGTGCCCCCAACTGTGGACTGCAGCCCTATCAATATTATCTTGCTTTTTGTCCTGTGACACTCTGAAAAATGATGCAGGCATACCATTTCACACCCAACCTGAGTAACAGTTGTAGCATCCCTACCAGGGCTGACCAACTGTTGAATCCACAGCTGACAATGTGGATTGTGTTCACATACTCAGTCAATCATGTCTACTTGTTCAATAACAAAGGTAGATTCTGCTTCTGTAGGTGTGCCTTACCACCTTTTCTTCTTGACCTTGATCTGTGGCCATTGAGACCCTACATGTCTGTCCCTCAATACCCTTCTGAAGTTTACGCTATTTCTCTTTAACATTCTCTTGAATGGATGTTTGTGTGTATACATGTATGCACATGTTGTGGAGACTAGAGGTCAATGGCAGATGTTGTTCTCAGTTGCTCACTTCTTTTAAAGTGATTTAGATTTATTAATGTTTTTATTTCTTATATATGAGTGTTTTTCTTGTGTCTACACAAAAATTACAGCCCCCAACTCAAAGGGAATAAGTAATGGTTTATTGTGAGCTAAATTTGAGTAACCATGGCCCCAAAACATGAATTTAGGTTACCCCAAATCCATATTCCAATATGGACACAGTTTCATAGTGACAGAAAAATACAGTCATAAATCAAGGGGCTTTAAAAATACACCGGAAACTGTACAGGGCAGTTCCAGCACAGCAGGAAGTCCCTTCCATACCTCCCAGATGTTATCTAATGACTTTAGCTTTTCGGTCGGTGGGAAATTAGGGTTTCATTAAGTTTGTTAATACATTTCCAGAGGTTTTGGTTTTCTGTTTGTTTTATCTATAGTCATGGTATTAGATCAGTCACGGAGATGAATGGGAGCTCGCAAACGGATGTTTAGTGGACAAAAGAAAGACCAAGACAAATTGCAATTCGGCTCTAGACCTGCAAGCTTCCAAACTTCTCATAGTCATTGAATTTTAATATGTTAATCAGCCTCTACGGACATAGCATCTTCCCAGGAATCCCCATTCATAACTACATGTGTACCATGAGAGTGCCTGATGCCATCAGGGGCCAAAAGAAGGCATCAGATTTTCTGGAACTCGAATTATGAATGGTTGGAAGGTATCATGTGTGTGCTAGGAACCAAACCCAGATGCTTTGCAAGATTAACCAGTGTTCTTAACTGCTGAGCCATCTCTGCAGTTTAGACACTATATTTTGAGGTTCAGTTTCTCACTGAACCTGAGTCTCATCTATTCAGTTAAGCTGGTATCAGAAACACTATTGTTGTCCTGGTGCTGGGGTTTAGACACACACACCACACCAAGTTTTGACAATGGGATCTGAGAATCTTATCTCATGTATATCATCTGTTAGAATAGATGATAATATTGCATATTAAAATTTTATTGTGTAAAGTTAGGTTCCCAAAATTCACCAAGTTATTAAAGAACAAGCCATTTGATTATAGCATCATGCAGTGGAGATATTAATTTCTTCAACATGACACAAGCAGAATGACTTGGGAAGGAAGTTCTAATGTGGAATTGTCTAGATCAGGCTAACCTGTGGATATATCTGTGGAAAACATCTTTATTATATTAACTGAAAAGGAAAGAAAGACCCACTCACTGTGGGTGGCAACACTCCCTAGGCAGAGTATTCTGAACTGTCTAAGATTGGGAAAAGTGAGCTGAGCAAAGTTACAAGCATATATTCATTAATTCATTGCTCCCTGCTCCCTGAACTTGACTGTGAATGAAATGTGGCCAGTTTCCTCAATGTGATTTCCCTAACATAGTGGACTGTAACCTGCAATCGTGAGTCAAGCAAACTCCTTTTCCCTTAAGCTGCTCTTGCCAGAGTACTGTATCACAGCAACAGGAAACAAAACTAAGTGAGGGAAATGTCCTAAAACTCACTGTGAGTGGAAAGAAAGGAGTTAAAGTGCTGTGTAATGTTGGAATTACTCAGAAGAGACTCATCAGGAAGCCCATGACCAAACTCAAGAGTAACACTGAGTGGGCCTTTGTAAAGAACAATAGCACAACCAAATGACGCCATGAAAGTAACTAGGAGAGGAGAGATGCAGTGAAGTGAGGTGAGGGTAAGGGTGAGGGAGAAGTGAGGAGGGGAGGGGAGGGGAGGGGAGGGTGCAGTGAGATAAGGTAACACTGAGGCGAGGTTCAGCACCATTACGGATGAGGGTGAAGTGAACTGGGGAGTGTGGTGAT
This sequence comes from Sigmodon hispidus, assembly GCA_004025045.1. Lineage (NCBI taxonomy): Eukaryota > Metazoa > Chordata > Mammalia > Rodentia > Cricetidae > Sigmodon > Sigmodon hispidus. The sequence continues at coordinate 261,177 of PVIH01001060.1, read as the reverse complement.
GATGTGAGGAAACAGGTGGATAGAGGTGAGGTTAGGGTGAGGTGAGGGAGAAGGGAGATGCGGCCCCATTTCCAGGGTGCTTGTATCTTTTTCAGCATTGTGCTCTTCTGGGTCCATCTAGTGAAAACGATCCTGCCTGAACCTCAAATGAAGTACACCTTGTTCTACTCAGAGACAACTTGATCTGAGGATTAGACTGTGAGGAAATCAATGGTAGAGATAAGGAAATATCACTGTCCTCAGTGGGTTCCCAATGTCAAATGTGCTCTGGCCGCTGTGACAGCATTTTATGTAACACAAATATGCATGAGCACATAGTTTACTGGTAGATATGGCAATAGATATCATATCACAATGTTGTTTATGGTTAAGAACTTAGATCTATGGTATATGTTGAAAAGCCTACTGAGAAAAAAAAAAGGAATGGAAACTGAACGTCAGACCAAGTAAAAATGAACCCTAAACAACAGCAACAAAAAAACTAATGTGGTGTGATTCTGATTCTACTGCATAGGGTACATACAATAGGAAAGCTAGAGAGGTGGATGGGTGGTAAATAGTTGAGATAAATAGATGATAGATGAATAGATAGATAGATAGATAGATAGATAGATAGATAGATAGACTAGATAGCTTGATTGGCTGATGACAGGTTCATAATAGATGGCTAATAAGTTGGTAATAGACTAGATAGGTGATAAAAAGATAAATAACAGCTTAGTTGATATAGATTGATTATTAGATTGGTAAAGGGATAGTAGAAAAATAGATAAATGATAGATAGGTACATGTAGAGATAATAGATTAGCTTGATATATAATACGTAGCTCAACTGATAGGTAAATACATAGCTCAGCTGATAGGTAAGTAGGTTCATAGATGGGAAGATGGATGCTTTTAAGAAAGGGATATTTGTTTATGAACATAGAAACAAACTTTACAGGGAGGAACAAAGACATAAGAAAGTGGAACTGTCCCAGGGTGACTCTGAGGTCTGAATACATGTTGTGCGACTGTTGTAAAAACTGGACTGTAGGCTGGGAAATGGGAGCAAGTAGCCATAGCATTGCCTGCCTCTGTCTATGGGAAGAGATCTGGGGACACTCAGCAGTGCTCTTGGCAGGATGTTTCTCTTGTCCTCTGAATCTGGGGGCATTATCATTGAGACTGACTTTAGAGCATCCCCTCACCCCAATAGCCTACATGAGGAAGGGGAGCCTGCTCCAATCCTTCCCTACTGTGCTGAGCTGCCTACGTCTAAGGAAGGTCAGAGGCTGCATCCTCAGCTCTGTAGCACCCATGTGGAGCTGAACTTGGTTCTCATCACATGGTACCTGGACAGGAAGTCTTGGACTGGAGGATCACAGTCAATTTCAGCCTTGTTAGTTCCCTGGAGGCTGGGAATTCACTGTCTCTCTTTCTACACTCTTACCTTTGCACACACTAAAATTGCCCTAATTTGCATCTTGGGTGTCTCCCCAAGGCCTCAGTTGGTACTTGGGGAGGCAGTGGGCCTTTCAAGGGTATGTGTGTACACATACAAAGTTCTCATTTCACAGGGACATGAAGCTGTACTTTTGAAAGAAAGGACCCCAAGCCCTTTTCTTGCTCTCTCTTTGCTTTCTGGTCACAAGATGATAAAATTTGTGTTACCGGGTTCTCTGCTGTGATGCATGCTAATCACAGGCCCTAAAACCAAAGGACCACTTGAAACTGAAACCTCCAAAGCTGTGAATTAATGTAACGTTTCACTTTAGAAGTTGACTGTCCCAGAGCCTTTACAGAAACTGAAGCTCGGTGACATGTGCTTATAATTCCAGTGCTGAGCATGCACAGATAAGTAGATCCCTAGGGCTGACTGGCCAGCCTAGCTGAATTGGTAGGACCCAGGGCAATGAGACACCTTGTTTTAAAAACAGCCAGGGTGCACAGTATTTGAGGAACAACACCCAGAGTTGACCTGGCCTCCATGCAGGCATACAAATGTGCATAAACACACATACACATACCACCACCACTACCAATAATAATAAATAATCATTAGAAGAAGTTGAATATATCAGAATCTTGCTAGAGCTATGAAAAGCTGACATGAAGATGTTGTTTGCGTAGCTCTAATAAAAGAATTAACAGTGGCTTAAAGGAGGTAAAATACCTCAGAGTAACCAGGTAAATACACAACAGAATCCTCTTAAAGGACTAGTCATGGCACAAAGACACAACCCGTCCAGAAAACATTTCTGCAAGAGCAACTGACTGACAGTGTGCTGGGGTGAGTTCACTGGTCGGCCACCCTTGCCAACATGGAGAGCTCCAGGCCTGTGAGAAACCAAGTCTCAAAACAACAAAAAGCAAACAAAATAAGAACAAATCGGACTACTACCGAGGAACAGCAGCTGAGATGGACGTCTTTGCTCCATATACACCTGAATACCTGTCATGCTCACCCCAGAGAGAGAGAGGAGAAAAGCTGTGGGGTTCAGGTAACACAGCAGGCAGCATCAGGGACATGGACCCCGGCTCATAGGGCCCTGGCCTGCTCTGGGTTCTTCTGGGATTACTCCACTGCTAACTGATCAATCCCCACAAAGAGCACGTTAGCTAAAGTAAGTGAGAGGACACGCTGCAATGTGGAACTTACGGACAGTGTCATGCAGTATGGCCAGCATTTCAGAAAGTAGGAAATCCAATCCAACTTCCTTCAACTTTTATTATTTAAAAAAAAATCACATAGAGAGTGTCATTGATTCCATGGTTTATAAAAAATAAAGTCCTTGATTTACTTCCAAATAAAACATCTTAATGATAATGTTTGCTAACCAAGAAATATAAAGTTGTTGGGAAGGCAAACACATTGCCTTGCTGCTCTCTGTAAGGGTAGTTAGTGCTTTGCACAGTAATTTCATCTGATTATAAGCACTTGTCCACAATAATAAAAAATTAAGATAAAAAAATTTAAAGATACAGAAATGGGTAAAAACATTGTCTTTTTTTATATGTATGAATGTTTTGCCTGCATGCATGTATATGTATCATATGCATATCTGTTGGATTTCCTTGAACTAGGGTTACAGATGGTTGTGAGCATCATATGGGTGCTAAGAATCAAATTCATGTCTTTTACAAGCTCTGCCACGAACTGTCTCCCAGCCCAGACATCAGTAAGTACCCAGAGCTAGACATGCTTCCTTCACAACTGGGGGAGGAGTGATGTTGGTGCCAGCTTTCTCCATTATGATTGTACTTGTGCCCTGCTAGGGCTGGTCCTATTGGAGAAAGACCCTTACCCTGAGATTACCCCCTTCCTACCAGCTTTAGGGTGTGTGGAAGTAAGGTAGAGAGAGATGAAGCTTGGGCACAGCAACTCTCTGTATCAGAAAACATCCTATAGAAGACTGACTTTCCTTCACTAATGATCCCACCACAGCATTGTGGGTAATCTGAACTTTCCTGAGAAGGTCTGGAGTGTCTGGAGCCACCCTTCTTTCATCACTCTCATGGATGACTGTTGGGTTTAGAACTATTTCATCAGAGTGAGGTTTGGGATTAACACAGGCAAAGGTCTGTGGTTTGTAAAAGGTTTAGATTCTAAGTCCAGGAAGAACCAAGGAAAGATCTGTCACCTGTAGCCTCTTAATTCAGCATCGGAGGAAGGATGATCCCTTTCAAGCAGAAGGCTGTTACATTGGTCTTTGTGTTCCAGGAAGTAGCACATCTACTCAGTCACCTTCGTCACACAGGAAAGAGTCTGAAAGTAGAGGACTCTAGCAGAGGGAGAATCCACCTGAGAGGGTTGATTGCCTCCTGAATAATTAAAAAAATCCACAGGACGTTTACATTCCCTAGGAAGTTTACATTTTCTTTGCAATGATCAAGGAGCCACATTGATACTGTGAACAGGGACAGAAGGGACCACTTCCTGAATCCCCACACAGAAGGCTGACGCCTTCCCTTACTTACCTGGAGCATCAATTTTCCAGAGTAGGAGAAGTCAATTTAAGAGCTTCTCCTGTGGCTTTGTGAATTTGATTCCTCAGGTGTAAATTCTCTGGCCCCCTCCTCTCCCACTTTGCAGGGCCCTGTGGCTCAGCTGAAGATCCTGACATTCTAAACAAGGGTGTTTGCCTCCCTGGCAGCAGCAGCAGAGCAATGCACAGCCTTTTGGGGGGCAGGAGGGAGTGGGTGGTGGTGGGAGGGAGTGTGGAAATTTGCAAACTTGGGATCCTGGGCTCAGGGCCAATGCGGGCTGGGTGAGTTGCCTTGGTATTTCAGGGAAGGAAGCAGGCCCACCAGCTGCATTCTGGGCATGGTGTCTGACAGAGAATGGTGAAGAGTGGGGCTGGTGTCAGTTCCAGAGGCAGGTGCAAGCTGCTTCCTCTTTACCCCTTTAGAGATAGTTTTCTTACAACTTGGGCCTGATCCACTCTCCTTTATGTGTGCGAGAAAGCCTATTCCCTATATTCCTCGGGACTTGATTGGCTAGTACTTGGAAGCGAATACTAAAACGCTAACAGCCTTCCAGGACCCAAATGTGACGAAAGTATCCCTGAATAACTCAATTTCCTAAAATTGGCACTGGCTATGGTTTATCTCTTGCTGGGAAGGGATTCTAATTCACACCCCTCACACTTTTAAAAATAGCTTTTACGGTTGCCAAGGGGAGGGCCTGGTATTTACTATGGGAGAATGTATGAATTAAAATACTAGCTTTCCCCCACCGCGTCTTGAGACTCGCTGGCAATAGTTAGCTGAGCACTCTGATACCTGAGAGAAAGCCCTTCCCACAGAAGTACCTTCCCTTTCACAGTGCCTGGCCCACCTCTCTTATTTGTGCCTGAAAGGCAACATGTACCAGGATTTAGTTGCTTAGTATTCATACCGTGTCAAGATTGCTGTGAAAGCTGATATTGCAAAGCTGGGTGTGAGGTGGCCAGACCAAACACAGTAAGCAGTTCAAATCACAGTTAGATGAGAAAAAAAGCGAGGGCCAGGGCCTGCAGGCCTTTCTTGTCAGCGGAGCAGTCCATGAAAGGAACCACTCCTTAAAGGCCGGTAGGGAGGCTGTGGTGGGTCCAGACTTGTTCTTCCAGGGCTGTTGTTACCTCTGAAAATTGGTTAGGGTTTTAAATAGATTTTTCTCCTCTCCCCTTCCTTGCCTGCTTCCCCCCTTTATCTTTTTAATATAAAGCATCTCTGCCAGCGTGGAGAAAGGGACAATTCCTCAGTGTATTTCCACATTTCACAAAGGGTCACTGATATTGGAGGTGTTAGCTGGCCCTGTGATTACTATTGCAAATAACAGATTCAACAAGGGAAATGATATTTGGACAATAATTCACATATGTTAATGCTTAGCTCCATCAATGCCAGCTTTATTTTCTTCTTGATATACACAAAGCTGGCAGACAATTTTAACTGATGAGGTAATGTCATCTTTAATATAAAGAGCCTTGAGCTGTCCACTCGAAGCAGTGATATCATCCTGGTGATTGTCTCCTGGGGTTTTCCGTAGACATAAGTCATGGGTCCTGGCAGTTCTGTTAATGACTGCCTGGTCATCATGAAGATTTTCCCCACTTGATTTCTTTTAAATTGCCAAATACAGTTTATGTGACTGCCATATTTTAACCAGGCTTGAAATAAATATATCCCAGGGTTTTTAAAGCAACTTAAGGTTTGATATAAATGTGTTGCAATGGTTTTATGTGAATTCTAAGCAGAAAAATGAAGACAAATCAGATTTGGCAGTCTCCCAGGTGGCTTGGTAAATAAAAAGAATGGAAGGGCTGGAGAGACAGTTTATTAGGTATAGTCCTCACTGCACAAGCATGAAGCCCCAAGTTTTAATTCCTGGCAGCCAAGTGTACTGGCCCACCAGCTGCATATGGTCATGGTGTCTGACAGAAAATGGTGGAGAGTGAGGGTGGTGTCACTCCAGAGGGAAAGGAAAGCTGCTTCCTCTTGCACTGGGAAGTAAAAGTGAGTGTCCCTGGGGCTCATTCCCTGCCCGACTGGCCAATCCAGTGTAATCATTGAACCCTGTTTCAAAATGTAAGATGGAGAGCTCTTAAAGGAAGCTATCCAGTGTTGACCTCTGACCTACACACACACACGCACACACACACACACACACACACACACACACACTTGCAGGCACACACAAGTTTTTAAAAAGAAAAGGTGGAAGACAAAAGCAAACCACTAAGAAATCTAACAGCAGACCACTGGAAATCTCCTTGTTCTTCTCCAGGGCACCTTGTGTGCCTGCTGATGGTTTTCTGCCTTTTGAATGGAGACCCTTGCACTCCAAGTGTATGTTAACACAGTGTGGTCTTTTATTTTTGGTCCTGTCAGTATGATTATCAAACCTGGGTTTTCCTTGATGATTTCACAGTTGTATTGTTTCTTTTCCCAACAATATCCCTTTAAAGATTCTGACTGGCAAGTATAAACAAAGTTACTTTCTAATTTTACCCCCCCCCCCACTCCATCCTTCCAGACTTTAAATCATGCTTTGTGACACAAGTGTAGGCTGAGGAGGCATTTTGTCTCAGCCACTGAATGTGGTTACAGAGAGAGTCCTTTCCCAGAAGGCTGGAGTTGGGCAGCACGGCGTTAAATAGTGAAGAATCTGTTTATTATTCCGTGGCCATATGTTTAGAAGGTCGCTCACAGAAATCAAAGTATTGTTCATGGGGCACTCTAGCCAAGGAGACATTCTGAATTCATAAGAGAACCTAGCAGTTTGGAAAGAATACCCCGCATTATGCACAGGACACCCCTACCACAGACAAAGCAACACTACTTAATAATAGAGAATTGTGCGCCTGAGAGTTTGCTTTTTCTTGTTAATTGGTTACTTTAACTGACATTGTCTGCAAGTATAATGGACACCATTATTCTTAATGGTTCTGTGCTGTTGATAATGTGCACAGGCACCGCAGTCCATTTTAATTATTGTGTTTCTCTGTTTCTTCCCTCTATGCTAAGCAGTGGTAAATGCAGATGGTGCATTTTTTCCCCTTGACAGACCATACCAGATGTTAAGTTTCTCAAATTTTGAAGTGGAAAGTACCTTTCTCTCCACCTCACAATAGCTTCTGTTCTTGTTTGCAAGGTATGACTACGTGGAGGTGATCGATGGAGAAAATGAAAGTGGTCGCCTGTGGGGAAAGTTCTGTGGGAAGATCGCACCTTCTCCTGTGGTGTCTACAGGGCCCTTCCTCTTCATCAAATTTGTCTCTGACTACGAGACACATGGGGCAGGGTTTTCCATCCGCTATGAAATCTTCAAGCGAGGTAAGTAACTTACATTAAGAACAAGAATGACTAAATGAGTCTTCAGTGATGTTTGGTTTTCCAAAAGATCACATTGAAAAAATGATTAAGGTCATGACTTCATCCTCTCATAAGGAATTTAAGTTTTCCCTTAAAGAAATGTTGGAAAATATTTTTGATAAAGAAAATGCATCCATGCTATAACAGAAGTATGTTTAGAATGAATCAAAAGTACTCAGAAATTAAAAAAAAATTGTCACTCTGACATGTGTTAACTATTTAAATTCAGTGCATCACATTGAATTCTCTGAAAAGTATTGATTCTTATCTTTTGCAGAAATAAGCTAGAGTACTGCTGAAATTTAATATATTCTCTTTTCTTCTTCATCTCCCTCCAGCCCCCTCCAAGATCTCTAACCCAAGCTACTCTCTAACTTGCTATGTAGCCGAGAATGACCTTGAACTCCTGATAGTACTGATCCCACCTTCTAGGTAGGAGGAACACATGTGTGTGAACCCACACACAGTTTATGTCATGCTGGGGCTGAAGTCTCAGGCTTCATGCAGGCCAGACAAGCCCTCTACCAACTGAGCCACATCCCCAGCCATGAAGTTTGATTTCTTTTGTGTCAAGGGAAGTAAGTTAGTTTCTTTTACCTTAGATCTATGATTAGCACATTCCTTTTATTTGTCTCACAGTTCATAGCCTTCCAATTTTGAGGGATTATGGCAAAGAGAATGTTTACTTTCTTACGACCACTTTCGAGGATATTCTTTCTCAAAAAATGATTAGATGACTTCCCAATATGCAGCACCATCTGGAGCAATGGTCCTCAACCTTCCTAATGCTGCAACCTTTTAATACGGTGTCTCATGGTGTGGTGACCCAACCATAAAATTATTTTTGTTGTGACTTCATAACTGTAATTTAGCTACTGTTATGTATCACAATATAAAGATCTGTGTTCTCTGATGGTCTTAAACAACCCCTGTAAGAGGGTTGTTTGACTCCCCTAAAGGGGAGCAAGACTCACGGGTTGAGAACCACTGACCTAAAGCCTCCCCATCTTCTCATAAGACCAAGCAGGGAACATTCCAGATTTGATTTGGAACAGGTTAGCATAAGTAAACACTGTGAGGTATCTGGAAATGACTTCAGATTCCTCTTGCAATAAATTTTGTTTCTGTTATTTACATTTTAAGTCAGTACAATCAGTGGCTTAAGTTTGAAACACATTGTTCTTAAATACAGGATAATGTGCTTGTTTAAAATAGAAAAAATATATATAGTCACAATAGTGTCAAAAACCTAAGGTATTCCTGGTCGGCAGTGGCTGAATCATGGGAAGAAGAGTCACGGGGAGTTCAAAAATCATCAATGTGACTCCTTTACATTTTAAAGATGTCTGGCTCTGCCTCCTGTAGGAAGAACTTTCTGCATAATTTTATGTGAGCAGAGGGCTGGGCAAACAGTGAGACACTTACCTTAAAGGCATGAAGACTTGAATTGGACTCCTAACAGACATGTAAAAGATGAGGTGTGGTAGTACATACCTGTAAATCCTCGCACTGGGGAGCTGGAGAAGTAGGATCCCTGAGATGTTATCATGCTGTCCTAGCCTACCTAATGAGCTAGGCAGATACCTTGTCTCAACAACAACAATAACAACAAATAATGTCTAAGATTGTGCCTACACATGCATATGCCCTACACAAGGGGGAGGGGAGGAGGGAGAGGGGGAGGAAGAGAGAGAGAGAAATTAATATAAACACAAACTTAGAGTATAATGGATAGTTTACAAACTGCATCAGGATGGGCCCATGATTACATGAATACAAGCTTTCCTGGAAGTTGTATGACTTGTTAGTCCTTGTTATTCAAAGAGTATTTTTGTATGGGCCGACACATATGTTCACATGTGCTTGCTTTCTTGCATAGGGTCATCAAAGACACTAGGTGTCAAAAGAGGAATAAGAGCAGACCTTTCATTTTCAGTATGTCTCAAAGATCTGAAGCTAACTGAGAGAGATCTGAGGGGGAGGAGGGAGATGCAAAGGGAGGAGAGGTTGCTGACATGTGCAGAATTCTTCATCCTCCTGCATCAGAGCCCACACCCCACAGCACTGTTAGTCCTCTGTTCCTTCTCTTATGTACCCCCTGCATCTAGCATGATATCTGTTCTCTTCAGTTTCATACAAGAGACAGAAAATTACAAACTCCTTCCAGGTCCACTGCCAATAGACAAAAATTGTGGTCTTGCCAATGTAGCTAAATCCTATTTGATGCCTCCCCATGGGCCCTCAAGGCGCTGTCATTAGAATCCATCACTGGCCTCTTGCTTGATGAATTAATTACAGTCCTGCTCTATGTTAGACAGGGCCTGAGCCATTCTTGCTTTTGTGTACCTTCAACTGTCACCTATACACTGGGCATCCTGCTCTGGTCAAAGTGTGAATTTCACTTCTGCCAGCACCTAGTCACAATGTGGATGGGTGGTGCATCAGTGTCCTCATCCGCAGAGCCCAGCAAGGACATGTGGAATTAGGTGCAATAGAAACATGTCATCCTGGCACCTGCCACTGACTTATCATCAATAAGGCCTATTACAGCAAGTATAGGTAAACTGATTCCTTCTAGCCTCAGGGCCCTGTAGTGCATTCTCCAGGATATACTTGGCTTTTAGGAAAACTGATTCCAGTCCCTCTTCTCAGGAAGCATTCTAGAGTTAACTTGATTTTTTCCATGTATATGCTCAGGTTGTCCTTTATGTGTACACTGTGTACAGTACACAGAATGTCTGTGTGTGCAAGCATACTGTATACTCATGTTTTACATTTATCGATGTTTATGTTAATATCTTCAAATATCCTCATGTAAAACTTGCTTCATTTCCTAACACTATTGTTCTATTTGAGAAATGCAAAAAATCTACTTTTTTATTACTGCACATTTACTCTGCATAGAAATATTCACAAAATACATGCATCAATATATATTGTTCCTCGGTCATTTAATGATGCAGAACTCATGGATTACTGATCTTTTGCAAACCCAGCACTTCTTTCAGGGCTCAGCAACTTCAGAAGTTTCCAAAAAACCACGTGGATTATACTGATCATAGTTTAATGCAACCAGGAAATTAATTTTTTAAATGCTGGCTTTGAAGTTTTCAGGCAATGGATTATGATTATGAGAATTTGCCATTCAAATACCAAGAGCTGAGGACAGGACTGTTCTGCCTTAGCATCTCTCTGCTTCTCCCCTGGACCACCCTGAATCTCTCCCCAGAGCCCACATTTTCCCTTACATCTCTTCTCCCTGATGTTGGAACATTGGGCCACTACCCCAATATTCACCTAGAGAAACTTCTCCAGAACACCCACACCTTGAGCCTGTCACCTTTATTCTGCCTGTTGGCCTGGGCCAGTGGGTCTACTGCTGAAGGAGTTGGACCAGATTCTATGGACTTCAGTGTCAGGGATTGAGTGGTGGTGCTTGGTATAGCCTATGTAATTAAGATTCTATATATTAACAAGCATCAGGGTCCCAGTTGTTTGAGTGCCTGCCTACCATGAAGGAATTCCTGTGTTCCACTTCTAACACCAAATAAACTAGGTATAGTGCTACCTCTTATAATTCTACTGATTGATTAGCAAGTGGCAGAAGTAGCAGAATTTCACTAACATCCTCAGTTGCAGAGATTAAGGTTAACCTCCTTGGAAATAAGTGGGCCCTATCTAACTGTAACCCCAAGAAAATACCTTAGCTGTTAAAACCGTTCATCCCCTTTGTCATTAACAGCCAGGTGTGACACTAGGTACTTGTCATCAACCAAGTCACAGTCAGAGCTTGGTCCACCTTTAGGTTTGCATTCACTATCACTGTTCCCTTGGAACCCCCTTTCTCCCAAGCTGGCCTCACTCCCATTCAGCCCTGGGATCTCCAGTGAAGTTCCTGAGTCCTCTCCTGCCCTGCCCTTTGTAGGAGGCACTTTTTCAATGGGGCAAATGTATATAATGATGAAAAAGTAAAATGTTAAAAACAATAACAAAATCAACCCTTTGGGGCCCAGGGATGTGCCTCAGTGGCTAGAGCACATGCGCAGAGCCCTCTTGAAAGATGGAGGTAAGAAGATAAGAAGTTCAATGTCATCCTCAGCTACAAAGCAAGTTCCAGGCCAGTGTGGATTCCTGGAGGCCCTGGCTCCAAAAACACACAAAACGAAACATTTTTTTTCTTTTTGGTATAGGTAGAGAAAAGAGAAATTATTATTTGTTATAGTCAATCCTAAGCTTACTTAGTGCCTATTTTCAAATAGAAGGGCTCAGAGACTACCTAAGGCTCCACGGGCTGTGAGTGGCCAGGGCAGAAATGGAGTCCACATCCTCTGGCACTCAGCCCTGTTCTCTCCCATCAACCCCTGCGATTTCTCTGTTGTATCAAGCCATACACGCAGCTGGGATCATGTCTACTGATACATGGTATGGCCAGACACCGAGGAAATGTTAAGAACTGTGCAGTCCTGAAAGTAAAATGAATGCTGGTCATACTTTTTTTTTTGTCTTATTAAGCCATAATTTTATCAGGGCATGCTAACCTTTCTCAGGAGAAGGTATTAATGCCTGCTTTAGGGCTGTCTGTGCATCTTGCCTTAGAAGGGTAGCAAAGGCATTTCTTCCCCAGAGAGGAGGTTGAGACATAAAGATACATGCATCTTGGAAGAAAAATTTTAAGACTGCCAATATTATATATCATAAATTATATAACATACACAATACATACATTTATTGTATATTAACTATGTGATTATAAATTAATATAACAATACATAATACTTTGACATGTAGTTATCATATATGGCTGTGTATATATTCCATATATAACTTGTGAATTAGTGACTCAGCTTGGCATTATTACTGTCGTTTTAAAAGCTTCAGGGCATTCAGATGGAATAGAAGCCTTTACCTGGAACTGACCTGTCAAAATACAAGAGGGCCAGGAGGCTTTAGCCATAATTACACATGCAGAGGCAGAACAGAATAGTGTGGGCCATATGTAAGACGGTTTGGGATCACCTTCAAAGGCCAGGTGTATTGTATCCAAGTAACAAGCCCTGAACTCCTCCACTCTGCACTATGCTAACTCAGAGGTTAGCCAACCAACTTTCCTCTCAAGAGCCGTCAGAACCTCAGATGGAAACTAGGCTTATTGACCTGAGCCACTAAAACCATCTGCTTTGATTCCTAAGAAGTTATGTCAAGGCATTCATTAGGCACTTTAGAAGGCTACTCAGTTCAAAACTGTCAGACTGGGCAGATGACTCGGTTAGTAAAGTACTTTCCTCGTACTTGTAGTATGAGAACCTGAGTTCGATCCCCAACACCCCAGTAAAATGGCGGGTGTGATGGAACTTCGGGATGCAGATTCAGGTTATTGGTCAGCCAGAGTAGCTAATCAGTGAACCCCAGGTGTGTCCCAGGTAAAAGTGAGATGCTCTGTCTCAAAATATCCAGGTGGGTGGCATCATCCAGCAGAGGTCATTCTCTGACCACTTCATGCATATTCACATGCACTTGCATACACAGACATGCACACATGCACACCAAGATGCAAGAAACAGTCTTGACTTGTTACCTTACTTCCTCAACTCTTGGAATTCTTACATCAGCCTGTGAATCACAGCCAGACAGGGAAAAAGAAAGTGACTTACCCATTCACAGATTTGATACTGAGATTCAAAAGATCCCATTTTCCAGGCTAGAGAGATGGTTCAGTAGCTAAGAACACTTTTTGCTTTTGCAGAGGACTCAGGTTTGGTTTCCAGTATTTATATGGTAGCTCACAACCATCCATTAACTCTAATTCCAGGCTAATTCAACCTTTGTGGGCTGCAAGTACTCCTGTGGTGTGCATATATGCAAGCAATTTATACACATAAAAATAAAATAAATGGATGTTTAAAGAGAATGGGGTGTCCCATTTTCACTGTTTTACTTAAGTGTGGCTACTTGAAGATCAGAGCAGTGATGGTCACAAGGCTTTTCAGCTCCATAGACTGGGGATAGATGCCGTAGACTGAAATTGTGCTCATTCACATAGCTGCAAGGTCAGCCTATGGTGCACACATAGCTGCAAGGTCAGCCTGCAGAGCATGCCCACCTCCTCTTGTTTTGCCATCACAAATCACCACAGCTTGCAAAGTCATGATAACCCTGAACAGCTATAAAATCACACATTGTAAATATGTACCTTTAATACACATGCCTGTGAACGAGCAAATTTAGGATGGTATACTGCACCACAGCTGATTTTAGGGGGAAGGTTATAGTGTCAATGTTGATATCAGATGACGCCTAGCATCAGGACTGTAATCACAGTTTATGGTGCCCTTGCTAACTGCCACACGTTGACATGCACCTGTGTCAACACGGCTCAGAGTGAGTCAAGTCACCCGGGGTCCATGTACGAATTACCTTTCACATTCAGTTTGTCAAAGAGACAGAGGTCACATCTGGCAGAGTGACCGACTCACTGCCAGGGGAATCTGAAACCCAAACTCTCTTGGCTGAATCCTCTCCCTTGCCTCTGTAAATGTTCTATTTCACCAATAAATGACTGTCAGCCTTGAGATTTAAAGATCTGAGCTTGAAGGGGCTGTAATTATTTCTCTAGGGCTCTGTCGAGATTTCTGCAGCTTACTTACTCATTGTTCCCACATGATTTTATATTTGCCCCCCCCCTTTGCCTGTAACAGCAGATTCCTTTCAATTGCTCTACACAGATGGGACACTATGGTGAACTCAGAAAGCCTTAGCCTGACTTACCATGTAGGTCAATGTTAGGGACTGGCTGAGCAGTGACTGTCAAGTATGGTGATGCCAATGGTGGATTTTTCCTAGAAATCCTCTGCCTTCTCTCCTTACTTCTTGTGCAATTGCGAAATTTTCATTGTGCTCCTTTTATCTCTTGCTCACAGGTCCTGAATGTTCTCAGAACTATACAACACCCAGTGGAGTGATAAAGTCCCCCGGGTTCCCTGAAAAATACCCCAATGGCTTGGAGTGCACCTACATCATCTTTGCACCGAAGATGTCTGAGATTATCCTGGAGTTTGAAAGTTTTGACCTGGAACAAGACTCCAATCCTCCAGGAGGAATGTTCTGTCGCTATGACCGGCTAGAGATCTGGGATGGATTCCCTGAAGGTATCATCTAAGAACAGCTAGGAAAAAAAGAAAACTCAAAAAAGAGGAATCTTTTATAAATATTATAATGAACACATCATTTTTTAAAATAGCCAAAAATAACGAGAGAAAGAAAATGAAACTGGGAAGGGCAGAGATGGAATTTCTGGGTTTAAAAAGGCCTTTCCAACTACCTGTTCCAGATCCTTGACTGTGTACCTAGGCAGTGAAGGATGGGGAAGATAATTCAGTGTCCTAAGTGATTCCTGTGATAGCCTGGGGATCAACACAAAGTTTTCCAAACCATCTTATTTCTATTCATTCAAACATCATTTATATCATAGCACTCATTTTAGAAATGAGAGAGGGAGAGTAGATAAGAGTTAAGGGTTGGCAATATCAGGAAGAGGATGTATAGCTGAAGCCAGATCATGGTAAGACAGAACCATTTGAGCATAGGTTTGAAGGAGGTGGAGAAATAGACATGTGGACATCTGTGAAATTTTCTGGAGAACTAGGAAGTGAATGCAAAAATTCGCATGAAGATTTCAAGCAAAGGGAAGAGTATAAAGAACTTGTTGGGTCGTGTTGCCGATGTTGGGCTTTGCCTGGTTTTCCACTAAGGTTTCCCTTGAGAACACACTGCTTGTATTTGAAAGGACCACTCAGAAGGGCTCAATGGCTGGCAGTTGAAGACTAAAAACCATTAAAATGGTAGGATGGTGTTCTTAAGCTAAATACATTGTGAGTGAAGCACATGAAGGCAACTGCTTTTAGTATTTGAAAAAGACATTGAAATTTCAGTCATTTTATCAGTAAACAGCAAAGAAAAATATTAGTGTTAGAGAAGCTTTTGACAACCATCTAGTATATGAGTAACTTAACATTGGTTTGATCTGTTCTTTCTTTTTACCTTATGAAAAAGGTTATAATGATCGTCTTACAGGAACTCCTTCATTAGATAATGAGATTTTCCCAAACATAATGTTGATTGATTTCTAAGCACTCAATCTGATAATTAGAAAAACAGCATTATAATAATGTGGTAACAATAGTTGGAATGGGTAATAATGGGTTTATTTGTTCACAACCCAAATTTGCAGCCTTTCTTTCTAGAACTTTCATTTAAAATGGCATGTGAGGAGGAGGTCCCATCAACCCACTTGTTTAGAAGACTTTTCAAAAGAGGCACATTGTTATTAGTGTCCAGGGTTTCTTAAAGTGGTAATTTGAGGTTCCTGAAAATCACTATGTTGAAACTAAGAATATAAGTGTTACCAGCCTTATGCACTCATGGTTTGAACTATGGCAAAGTTGATTCATTTCCAGAGAGGACTGGATCTGGAATATGAAGAAATCACTATTTTGCTTTACTCTTGAGGCAGGGTTCTCCTGTGGGGCAGGCTAGCATCAAACTTACCATGTAGTTGAGGATGGTTTTCAAATCTTGACCCTCCAATCTCTATCTGGTACTGGGATTCCAGGCATGCATTGTCACATCTTGTTTATGCCATTGTGGGGATTGAACCCAGGGCTTCATACACCCTAGACAAGCACTAAATCATCTGAGCCACATCCCCGACACCAAAACTTTGTGTATTTGTTCACAGTTACCTGGCCTCATTCAGTCAACCCCAACACAACTCTGTAATTATTGCTTTGTCTTGTAGAGAAAATGAAAACTGTCCCTTCTGAGTTTTTTGTCTGTGGTGCTAGAAATATTTTTGTTGCTGTACTTCAATACTCATAATTCCCATGTTAATAGATTTAGTCTCTGGTATCTTTTCTAGAAACAATATCCAAAGGTACAGAAGGCTTCTAGCCATCGCCTGCCTTTATGTTCCATTGTACCGTAAACTTGGAATTAAATGACAAAGTAACTGAAAGCTATCCATTGATACAAATTGACTTTGAAGAAAAGCAGTTGACTCTGAAACTCTGAATTCAAGGGCTGCGGGTTGTGAATTACACATCTCCATCTCTCACTCTCTGGAAGCTCCAGTGCAGTCCCAAGCTCTGAAAGAATTGGTGCAGAATGACAAATCTGCCTCTGCGAAGGGACACTGCATGTGTATGGACTGGGTGTTGGAGCTGGGGAGTGAGGAGCTCACATCACCAGTGTGCCAGCTTTCTGCCTGAGCTGGGAAGAAAGACCTGAACTCTCAGCAGGGTCAGGACTGAGTTCCTTAAGAACTAGATGAGTGTTGTTGCTTTTCTTTACTTTTACATATAAAGAAGCCTAGTAAGACCACATGGAAAGAAATAGATGTACCAATGTGCAAACTCTAAAGACCTTCTCACAATAGGCTTATTAATTTATGAAACATTAAGTGGCCTGTCTAGTGCCTATGAAATGATTCCTTTCTGATTTACTAAAGATCTCTCACTAAAAGTACCTCTTTAGCCATCATGGCAGTGTATGCCTGTAATCCCAGCACTTGGAAGGTTCAAGGAAGATTACTGAATTCAAGGTTAATCTGTGCAACAGCAAGTACTAAACTGTCTCAAGATAAATTCTTTGCATTTGATTGTTGCTTTTTTTCATATCAGAAGGCAGAAGACCACTTTATCTTCATTCTGAGGCAGGGCTATGATTATTGGAAAGAATAATAGAGCGGGGGTGGTGTTTTCTAAGAAGGACAGACATTCTGTCACCTTTGCATCCAACTTGATGGGACTAGGGTCCTGCTGTTCAAAGCTTGTATATCCCCCTAAAGTCCTCGGTGATTCACTTTTTGCATTATGCTTCTGGGTTTGATGATCATTTTCATCCATCCACTTTGGCCTTTGGGTCTACAATTACAGAAAGAAGAAGCCCAGTAGCTCCGTTCAAAACGACATAAATGAGCACACGCGTTGTGCATGAGAGCTCCTCGTCCTCCTGGCTCAGATCAATATTGCATTAGCTTGTGAAGCTGAGGTCCCCCTGTTGTTCACGAAAATTCAATACCTCTTTGTATTATTGTCGCCAGAGCCTTACACTCTCATATCTTGAGGGCTCCTAAAGAGACGTACAGGGATCTGTCTGGGGGCAATGTTCTAAAAGACAGAAGGCAGATTTACCCAGCATGCTTCCAGCATTATAAACCAGTGAGTCATGGAGACTCTCTAAATTATGAGTCTGCATTAGACAAGTTCTCTTCTGTTTTCTCTTTCAAAGAGACTCCCCCTGCCACCCTCTCCAAAGGGATGGATGACGGGGTGGGCAGGATAGCCGTCAGTGCTTCCTCAGACCCTGCTGCTTCCCTCACCACAGTTGATTGAGAAGGTCAGGGGCTGTGGTGATCAAGGAACAACCCTAAGGATTAGGACTGTAAAAGTTTGCCCACAAACTAAAGTAAAAGATTATGAAACCACACTAATGGAATTTAAATGAGAGGGAACCATGAGGAGAGGATGAATGGACACTAAGCCTCCCATTTATAACTGCAGACCAAAATGGGATTCTTATCCAGGCAAGAGAAGAACTGAGTTCTTGGCTCCAGTGAGATGTTTTTTGTGTATATATTATGGACAACCTGGAGCTCCTTGGCCGAGAAAGGAGACGTTGAATTAGTGGCAGGGCCTCCCATCTAGAATTAAGACAGCCTGGCACACAGCTAGCACTTGGAGAAGAAATCCAGGCCAAGATTAAACTGAAAAGAAGTGGAAACAATAAAGAGTTCCATTTTCTGAGGCAAATGCAACAAAATTCTCTTTGCAACATTCAAAGCTATTGATGAGGTAATGCTCTTTCCAGGATCCTCACCAGTCTCCGGCTAGGGATGTTCTTGTATTTTCCCCATGATAAACCACACTGCACACCACCTTCTCTGTTTCCAGAGAGAGGATGGTGGCAGAGAGAACAGTCTTTGAATTCAGTCTGGTTGGTGACTTTGAGCACATCAAGTAATCGGATATCTAGAATAATGCAGAGTGGACTGTGGGCTGAGGCTTAGTGGATAGAGTGCTTACCTCGCATACACAAAGCCCTGGCTTCATATATACAAAAAGAGTATTGTGTCAAAGGTGGAAGCAGAAAGACCCTATGGTCAAAGTCATTGCTACATAGTGAGTTTGAAGTCATTCTAGGATACCCATTGAACTTTTTTCAAAGACAACAGAAATAAACTCAACTATGTGAACCACCTCAGTTTCTTGTTTGGTTTACAAGGACTGGTCAAAGGTCTATATACTCTAAAACATGAAGTGTTCCCATTGGCTTCCCACAAGAAAGTCAGTGGTTCTTGAGGGCTTTGGGAAGAACAGCTCTTGTGGGTTTCACTTTTGCAATGATATTTGAAATACCTTACCCACAAAGGCTGCCTTCTTTACCAGTTACATTTTTGGTCCTAGAAGACTAATGTCCCTTTTGAAGGCATGTCCCTCCACTCTCTACCTACTGGGACCCTTAAGTGGAGCTGTGAGTCTTAGTTGATGTACACAGAACAGTGGTTTTCTGGAGCGGGAAGATGGTCTGCAACAGACTGTCCTTCAAAATCCAAGCCATCTGGAATGTTTTCACCATATGTGAGATAAAAATACGACAGAGAAAATGACTACCTTTCTGTCTTGTTGATGTGAGCAGATCTATGCAGAGGTCTTTCGACTGCCAGGGGCTTGTGCACTGAGTGATGCATTGCCAAGATTAGGCTTAAACATATCAGCAAAGGCACAGCTACACTAGCCATATCAGAATTTGACTTTAACACAAAGTAGTCAGTGTTCTGGGCCATTCACGGGCTAGGGCAGACATACCTCCTGCTAGGCACACATGGTTGCCATGGATCATTTCATGTATAGTATAATCCCCATTCTTAGTTTTGGAAGAGTTAAAAAACAGACAAAGATCAGAAAAACACATTATCATTTATTTTGATTGTAATTTATATGTAAAACCTCAGTATCTATAGTCTCTAAGTCTTGAGTGTTTAGGATTGTCTGTTAGTTTGTGGGCTCAGCTCTGAAGACTGTTTGGTCAAAGCTTTTTGTCTAAGTGTGTGATGTGGGTAACTTAGGATCCAGGGTTGCATAATGGAATAAGGAAGGAAATATAGGCTGTGTGGTCCTAGATGCTTCCTGGGACATTATGTTTCTCCAGGCTCTTCACTGAGGAAAGGAGAAGTGAGACATCCTGGACTTTGCCTAACTGGAGTCTTTTCTTGCTGAACTATAGATGTAGCTTGAATGCATTCTTAGCATTTGAAGATATTCTCTGTCTCTCTCTGTCTCTGTCTCTGTCTCTGTCTCTCTCTCTCTCTCTCTCTAGTGTATATTTCTTTGTGTGTGCTTGTATGAGGCCAGAGGGCAACTTCAGGTATCATTTCTCAGGAGTCATACATTTGCTCTTGTTTTATTTTATTTTTTACATATATATATTTATGTCATGTGCTTATATGTGTATAACATGTGTTCTTATACATGTTAGTGCATATGTGTGTATAGGTACATGTGGAGACCAGAAGTTGACACAGGATGTCTTTCTCTATTGCTCTCTACTTTATTTTCTGAGTCAGGATCTCTCATGAAATACAGAGATCCCTCACCAATTTGTCCTTGAGATCTTTGTCTGCCTCCTGAGTTCTGGGCTTATAGCTGGGCTGCCACACTACACCCTCCCTGTTTTGTATGTAGACACTGGAGATTAGAACTCTGGTCTTTGTGGCATTGAACCATCTCCCAACCTGTTCCATTTCTGAAAACAACTAGGCTGGCTGAGGGATATGATTGTGCCTGTGAATGCCCATCTGCGTACCTTTCCAAATCCTCTTCATACATTCAGCCAGCATTCACTAGTTAACCAGGAGAGACTCATTAAACTGCAATAGTCTTTGTGTTCTGCTGAGACTCATGCTTATGACTGGCTATTTTTGCATCTTCTGTAGAAGAAAAGACAGTCTGACATTCTTTGTACCTCTACTTTTCCAGTTGGCCCTCACATTGGGCGCTACTGTGGGCAGAAAACACCAGGTCGGATCCGCTCCTCTTCAGGCATTCTTTCCATGGTCTTTTATACCGACAGTGCAATAGCGAAGGAGGGTTTTTCAGCCAACTACAGTGTGTTGCAGAGCGGCATCTCTGAAGGTCAGTATGTCTTCCTTTCACAGAGCCCTCTAGTAAACACTGCCCATTATTTCTCACACACCTGTGGCCACAAACACTAAAGAAATGTTCTGTGAACTGTGGTGCCCACTGTTTGCTTTCCTCCTCAAAAAAAAAAAAAAAAAAAAAAAAAAAAAAAGAACCTTTGTGTGTGTGTCAATTGGAAAACTATCATTTTGTATTTCCTCCATAAAATTATGTGTGAACCACTGCAGTTAGGGAAGTGGAAAATGACTGAACACTGCATGGAAACAATGAGAGATGACCTGTAGTCTTCCCTGGCACCTCAAAGGCCCACGTGTCAGGAACTACAAAGGACAGTTCCTGGCAGAACCAGCTGGGGGTAGCTGATACACAGTACAGTCACACACAAGGACTGTTGACTGTAAGGACCCTGGGGGATTCATTATCATCTTCTTATAAAGTGAAAAAAAATAGTAGAATGTATAAAATGTTGGGGTGCTTTTAGATTTCAAATCAATTAATTTATTGTATATGTGTGTGTTTCCATTCATGTGTGTGTGAGAGAGACAGACAAACAGACAGAGACTAGCTTACAGATACCAGTTCTCCCCTCCCACGTGGATTCTGGTGGCAAAAGCTGCTACCTGCTATACCATCTCCCCAGCTCTATTTTTTATTAAGACAGGATGGTCTCATGTGTCCAAGGCTGGCCTGAAACTCACTGTTTCAGCCAAGGGTGACCTTTAACTCCTAAGCCTCCTGCCTCTAACTACTCAAAAGTGGAATTACAGGTATGCAGCACCATATGAGGATATACAGTACTAGTGATTGAACCCAGTGCTTGGTACAGTGAGCAGTAAACCTACTGAGTCTGAGACCCAACCTGCAAAGGAGACTATTTCAATTTCTGTTACATCCCTTTCTAATGCAAAAGGAGTAATGTATTATTTTAAAGATCTCATTTAAAAAAATACTCAGGCCAGGGGAAATAGCTCAAGGTAAAATACTTTCCTGAGGTGCAGGAGTCCGTAGATTCAACTGCCAGTGTTGCGACTCCCACGCACAACAGAAAAATAAAATGAAAAGAAGAAAAATTGACTAAAGTTTGGGTGGCTAGGGTTCTTTTGAAGGCCAGATGGATAAAAACCTGTGTTTCATTGGTTTTGCTGACCTGCCCAGCACCTTGGGAAGGGGTCCTGGGTGGGGTCTGGGTGTTCCAGAGCTCTGCTAGGAACCCTGATGTCTTCTGCCCCAAACCTGACTGGGAAATGAGAAGACAAACAAAATTCAAAATCTTTATGCTTATTTGGCTAATTAAAACCTTATCTGTTAGGATACAAATTTTAGAAAAGTGCGAAGTATCCAAAAGTTGAACATATTGGTCAGCTTTCAGGTGATACAACAAAGAGGAAATTTTTAATTTAAGAAAAAAAGAGTTCTTTCCCCCCCCTCCTCCCCCTCCTCTCCCTCCCCCTATTCTTCTTCTTTTTTTATTTTTAATTTATTTTACTTTGGCACATAGTCACATGTGTCCCTAACTGGCTTCCAAATCACTATGTAGGTGAAGATGATCATGAACTTCTGATTCTCCTGCTCCACCCCAGGATGCTGGAATTATAGGTGGTGTGCCCCACCACATCAGATGACAAAGTGCTAGCATGCAACCTTTGTGGCTCCATTCATGCTGCACAAACACTCTATCAACCAAACCACATCCCTCCACCTCAAACAGCATTTTGTTAACCTTAGCTCACATGGGAGAGTTAATAATAACTGTGCTGACATTCATAATCATATTTTTAAATATCCCCACTCAGAAAAACATAATTATAAGTGCCATGTTTCAATAATCCAATGTTGCATAATTTTCCAGGCTTTGTTAATGAACTCTATTATTCTCTCTCACTTTACTTTCTACCATGTGTTTTAAGGCAGAGTCTCTTTGTGAATCTGGACTAGGCTCTGATTAGACCAGATGGTCAGAGAGCCCCAGGTCCAGGGTTCTGTCTTCCCGTGCTGATATCACAGACCCAGCTACCTTTCACTTGGGTGCTAAGAATCAAATGCAGGTCCTGCCACTTAGTGAACTATCTCCCCATGCTAGAGTGAACTTTTAAAATGTGTCTTCAGTCTTTCATAATTTCTATGCAGATATCAAGTGTATGGACGCTCTGGGCATGGAATCTGGAGAGATCCATTCTGACCAGATCACCGCATCCTCACAGTATGGCACCAACTGGTCTGTAGAGCGCTCCCGCCTGAACTACCCTGAAAATGGCTGGACTCCAGGGCAGGACTCCTATCGGGAGTGGATCCAGGTAGGTGGCACAAGGTTGGCCACAGCTGGGCTGGGATACCTATGAGACATCTAGAGAAGCTGATAGAAATGGGTGATGTGTCAACCACAGGAAAGAGCTCTCAACACAACTCAGTGCATGGAAATGGTCACACTCACCCAAAGAGAGTAGCAGAGCTGGCCCAGGTGGACCCCCCAAAACATTTTTTCTTCTCAAGTCATTTTCACTGCTCTTCCTAGAGTTTGAGTAGATACTTCACTTCCATCACAACCAGAAGATAAGATTTCCCCCCAATATCTGCACATTCACTTTCTATGTTGCCACCGTTCTGTTTCATTGATGGAATATAGATATTGTCTGTAGGGTGTGTTTGAGATCTTTGTCTACAAGTATTGGGTTTTTCAGTTTGATTGAAGTAGAACATGCAGAATATACATGTTCTGTGCAGCTGAGAGTACCTTCTAACTTGTATTCATGGACAAGTATTCATCCTCATATGTGCATCTGCGTGAGTGATTCTGTTGCTACTGCTTTTACTACACTCCTAGATCCTTACTGCAGCCATACGGAGGCCCTGTCCCTCATCCTCCAGATCTGTCACTGTTTTCCAGGAGTCATCCCCTGCACCATTCTGAATATTCATCTTGGAGAGCCTTGACTTGTGGGTGTATCCACCTATATTGTTTGTCTTCTTGTTGCAACAAAATATCTGACAATTGCAACTGGAGGAAGAAAGGGTTTATTTGGGCTCAGTTCTAGGTGATACAGTCCTGTAGTGAGGAAGAGGTGGCCACCTGAGCCCGAGGCATCTGGCCACACTGTATCAAGAAGCGGAGAAAGATAGATGCTATACTCTTTCCCCTTGGTATGCAGCTCAGGACCACAGACCATGTTGTCCACTTTTAGGGTATGTTAACTTCACTTCAGTTAATCTAATCTAGAGGAACCCTTGCAGACATGTCCAAAGATGTGTTTCCTTTGTGACTCTAAATCCCATGACACTGGCAATCACAATTAACCATCTCACCACCATCCAAGGTTTTCTGCTTGGGTTCATGGTGTCTGCACCATTGTTTAACAAAGCATGTACATGTGGATATTCTGTATATATGCCAATCAATTGCCCTAACGGTAGGCAGAGCCTATATTTAATTTATTGCCTGATGTATAAAAATGACTAACTCTGGATAAAGAGTCTTTATGCAAGAAGAAAGCTGAGATGGTTTATCTTGTCTCATCTCCATTGCTGTCTCAGTTATTTGAGCACTGATACAGGATTCTGTTTTACTTTGCAAAGGTCAGTAGTAGTTTAACATACACTTAAAGTGAAAGCCCATTACGGGAGACTGAACTCACGTTAACCTCTGAATGATAACACTTGACCATGTGGAAGGGTGGGAAATGATGGGGCCTCACTCAGGATTGCTGAAGCCTGCTTCAGATGAAGCCAGAAGTGAAATTAATTTGCTCATGGTAGCTTGTCTTTCCATGTCTCCAAACTCACAAGCAGCTCCTTGTGAATGACAGACGCAGCTCTGGGGGAAGCTTGCATTTTTGCAGTGCTAAGCATGTCTGCATGGTAATGCATTTCTATTCTGGGTAACATGGACCTTACTCAATAATGGGGCCCCTGTGGTCCTGCAGGGGTTCTGAAACTGCCATAGTAGCAATTCTTCTGCACAGAACACTTCTTCATTGGCAGAAACATAGACAAAATGGGCACTCCCGAAGTACTTGTCAGAGAGGTAGGATCTTACATCATTTTTACTAAGTGCATTCTGACATACAGAAGAATATCTTCCAAACTTTCTCTCATGGAATAGTGTGGTTAGAAGCATGGTTGTCATGCCTTTCCCCCCAAAAGTATATTTCTATTCATATTCCTTCACCCCTAGACTAGCTAGGGGTTCAGACCTTTACATACCAAGCTGAGCAAGGGGTAGCTGTTATCTGAAAGGTCTCTGTCAGCAAGACAGAAGAGGAAGGAGATCTGGACAGCTACCCAAGCTGTTGAAATGTCACATCTCATTGCCACCTCTGTCATCCAGCCCCGCTCAGTCTACCTCTATGGAGGAAAAAGAGCAAACTATTTGGTGATATACTGACCCTGGAGCCTCTCAAGATATCTCCCACTGCTGTTTGCTTCTGAGGTGTCCTGGCCACCAAACACTTTTTGGATGCTTTCCTTTTGTTTTTGTGGTAGTCTCTCCTATAGTTCAAAATGGTCTTGAACTCACTGTGTAGCTGAGAATGACCTTCAACTCCGAAGATCCTCCTGCTTTCCCCTCCTAGATATAGGAATTGCAAATATAGATCAACACACCTGGCTTTATGTGGGGTGGAGATGGTAAAACTCATGGCTTCCTAAATGCTAGACAAACCCTACCAATGAGCCACATTTCCCATTTCAACAAGAAAAGAAAATTGATCTAACCCCCTAATCCTGAGAAGGGACTAACTTATCAGGATTTTAAAATGCCTCCATTTCAAAAGTAGGGACTGAGGCTGAGGAAAATTAGTATTGGTCCCAGATGGGTCCCTGGACTTGGAAGCAAAGTTTGTTGGGCTTCCCAGCCCCACTTGTATCTTAAGGTTATCAAGTGTGGTGACTCTGTGGTTCACTTTGCTTTCACACATGTGGGTCTCTCTCATGAGCACCAAATTTTGTCATCTCCTTCCCACTAGCTGAAGATGTTGGCCATGTAGGGACTTCACCCCTCAATGTCTACAAAAGATGACTGTCACGGAAACTCGGCTTCTTGTTTATGCTGAGGTGAAATGGTCCTTTCCCTTCGCCACTTAGAGCTCATTTACACACTTAGTCTGTGTTCATCGTAGGAGCGGTTATCATCTACCTATCACCTAATTATGAATAATTTCATGTGCTTCCAGCTTTTCTGAGGCTTCTTGGAAGTGTTTGGCTGGTTGTTTTCATCAGATAGATGTTTTAGAAATTAATCAACAAGTAGAGCATAATTCAGATGAAGGACCAAGGCAGGCACTGCTAATCACGGAGCATAGCACGTACGGCAGCACACACGTATACGTCTATTTTTATGCACATGATTATGCAGATGACATTTGTCTTGATTTTCAGCTTTATCCCATTTTGCATGAAATATGCCCCACAAAACACGTTGCTGTAGCAACAACTAGAACAAATACTTGCATGTGTTAAATTAATAAAGCACCATTGGAAACTGGCTCTCCTTAAACACAGGAACAGCCTTCGGTTCCCATTGTTTTCATTAGGAAATTACCAAGTAACATTAAAAAAAAAGAAAACAATACATTGTTAGCAGTGGATATGAATGTCCACACTAATGCTTCCTGTGAGATCCATTGTCGGCCAGGAAGGTTCAAAATAAGACAGGAGCCGCCTGGTAAGAAGCATGAAGGAAAGTCCAGACTGGAAGACTCTTGAATGGCCATATCCTGCTCATAAAAATCTCTTGTTAATGAGCACAATGTAAAATTTGTTCATTTTTTTCCAGATTATTCTATTCTGTAGTCTGTCTTCTAGGCTACTTGTATTATTAACACGATCTTATTTTTCTTTGTTTCTGATTAAGCAGTCACAGACTCAGTATATCTGTGATGCAATCCAAATCCTTGCTTTTGTACAGGTCATCACAGCCTAACTTTAGACTCATGGACACAAGGTCCTTTCCCTACAAACCAGTGATGTGGCCTTCAGCCATCGAATCACCATCCATCTATGGCACTAGGAATCTCAGGGGAACACTGGCTGTGTTTTTCTTTTCTTCTGCACAAAGTATGTATCATGTTATATTTGTTCAAGAGACATGGTCTCATAGATCCTAAGTGCAGCCATTCACACACAAAGCAGAATTTAATTTGTTAATTATTCCAATGTTTTATTAATGGTGGTGTTCACCACACTGTAAACAGATTTATCCTTCCAGCTTTAATTAAAGCTCTTGGGAGCATTTTCCTCAAAACAACTGTGACTTTCCCTGATTAAAATGCCAGGAGACAAAAAAAAGAAAAGTTACTGCAAGAGACACAAGGCTGGGTGGAAGATGAACTCTGCTGATCTCAGATAAACAAAAATGGCACCAGGGACAAATCGATTACCACTCCACCCCCAGTGACTTCAGAAATAGAATTATTTGATAAACCAACTCAGGCTGAAACTGTACTCTTCTCCAAATGAGAAGGCATTGTCTTTGTGGAAAAAGAAATCTTGTAGTAGGTTATTTATGGCTCTTCAGTCTCCAGAGGAGCAGAAGACAGTTAGCTTCTTAGCCACATTCTATGTGTTCGGTAAGTTAGCCTGGGTGTGGGCAATTCACAATGGAGCAGGCCTCTGGGAAAGCAGTGGTCAGCTATAGTTGGATGAGATTGAAACCTGAAGATAACTAGAAGCTTGGAATTGGCTGGGCAGAGAGCTGTGCAAGTATGAGGTCCTCAGTTTCACCCTGAACCTATATAAAATAGCCTTCTGTAAGGGAGATTGACTGTAATCCTGGCATTGGGGGAGAGGAAATAGAAAGACCCTGGAACTTTCTTAATTTTCAGTCTAACCCATTTGAAGAACTTCACATCAATAAGAGTTCATGTCTCAAAAAATAAAGTAGAAAGACTCATATCTCTACATGCACACATATACACACAGTCCTTAAAAGCAAAACAAAACAAGTTGGACTTTTTTTCAAGGACCATATAAAATGAAATAATGTTTTCTCTGGTAATCAACACTAATATACATTTTAATCATCTTTTGGATAGAAAAAAAAATGCTTGTTTATTCAATTCAAAGAGTGTTTGATTTGAAGCCCTTGCTTGTAACCTTTAGAGTATTCCTAAATTGGAAGTTAGAAGGTGAAGTGATTTATCTTAAAGCTGTAGACTGCCATTTGTGTTACCATTTCTTAGACAGTGTTCGCTTTTCTCTTGTGCTTTCTAGATTGATTCTTTGTTCTCAGGTGTCAGGTATGAAGTAGGTACCTCATATGAAATCGTTTTTGAGTTTTCACAAAATTGCCAGCATCTTTTGGGTTTACAATCTGTAATGCTTTCCTCACGATCGCTTCCATCTGCCAAATTGACTAATCCAGAATGTGTATACAGCAGGGTTATTCTGACTGTAAACACTCTGTGTTTATAAACCAGGCACTCTAGGGGGTGCATTAACTCATTCAGATCATTAGCAAATTGCTGAAATTACAATAAAATGATACTTTATAAATCTGTAACTAGAGAACTGACAGAAATAGCTCACTGAGTTCCCCAAATGTGGAATGATGGTTGTAAAATATAGTCTTAGCCAAAGTAGGGAAAATGCAGGTGTTCAGTTCAATGTGCGTGTGCGTGTGCATCTGTGTGTGTGTGTGTGTGTGTGTGTGTGTGTGTTGCAACTACTATTGGTACTCTAAGTGTTCACCTGGAAGGTATATAAATTTCTTTAAAATATTCCCCTAGGTGAATCTTGACAATTTCCTTTACCCTGAATCGGTACTGACTTCTGATTTCCACATAAACAAATCTTTTGCATAGTTCTGATACCTGGGCTGTGTTTTCTCCAGAACATTGTTACAGAAGCTCCTGTTCCCTGAGACAAATTTCCTAAGGTTGTCTCTGAGACTTTGGACTTTCACATTACAAATCATTTGAAGATCATACCTAGAGATGCATTAAATTCAGAGTTTCAGGGGTTTAGGGATGGATTTGATTGGAGGTAAACAGAAACTCATGTAACATAGTTGTTTCAGTACTTTAACTCACTGTTTGGTCATGGAGAAGTTATCAAGATGATTTAAATAACTTTGGTCAAGTTGACCACTTTATTCTGTTTTAGAAATCAGACAAATGATTTTGCTAATGAGCAATTCATGTCAAACCCCCCCCCCCAGAGAGCGTGAATAAAGTTTACCAACAATGTTTAAAGACCCACAGTTTTAGAGAGCTGCACTGCAAGCCTGGGTACAGCACTTGGCTGCCAGCTTTGCCTTCTCATTATTGTAATAGCAGTGTCATAAAACAAAGAACAAAAAAACTCTCACATTTACACTTACATCCTGAAAGGGATTGTTTCTCCTTTCTAGATACCTCTACTTGAAGTATAGGACCAAAAGTAGGTGTTTGAATTGTTTTTTTCTTTGTTTGGTCAAGCCCAAAGTTCCCTGATTTGGGTCATTCTGATTTGCAGCAAATCAGAATGTTGTTGATACCCTGGTTCCTACTCAGGAAGCTATGGAGAGGGCTATATCCATCTGAAGGTGATGTCCTGAAGAGTAGCAGCACTTTGCGTCCAAGCTGGCCCCTGCTGAGTTGCTGGTTGGTAGACGGTTTATTGACTAGAATTAACAGTGCAGAAGCCATGTGACACAGGACTGGATGATGTATAGAGAAGTTTCTTAGGGTAGGCAGGGCTCAAGCTGTGAGGGAAAGGTAGGTTGTGGACATGGGGAATACTGTGCCTTGCAGGTTTTTGAACAGTACCCTGAAGCACAGCAAGAGTGCCCATGTGCCTTCTCGCACAATAGTTCCGACTACCCAAAGACATTTGCATAGATATTTGCATAGATGGTTACTTTTTTTCACACCCAGCCAAAAATGACCACCAAAGGGGTGCTCACAGTGTCCTGGACTCCAGCTTTGAACCATCAGATGGGTCAGGTTTTTTTAACACAAGTAATTTTCTACTGTTTTTTTTTTTTAATTTTTTTTTAAAGCTACTTAATGTAGCTCTTTGAACTGGAGTGTGGTTCTTTTGTTTTCCAAAATTACAACTGTATTTGTTTACCCTATTCAGAAAATCACAACTGCCCTGCTTTCTTATCTTGAGTTTCTCTATTTTTAGATTTTGAAAGTGAATTGTTTTAACTAAATAAATACAGATGTTATTTTAGACTACAACACAATCACATTCAAAATCCACAGTGATAAGGATGATACTGGCGAACAGAGACACAGGATGAGATTGTCAGTCATGAGCAACAAGATCTAGGCAAATGAAAATGAAATCAGCTCCCCAACACGTGAGAAGTGTGGCTCACAGACGTATTTTAGATCTCCTGAAGTATGTCAATCAAACGTTTATTGTTGCCTATTAAGTTTTAACATATTCCAGAGTAGGGAACAGAGATTACAAGGCTTGTCTATTATTTATTAATTTATATTTTCATAATATTGCAATTTCATATCTGTAACCTAAATGACAGTCCCTTAAGTGTTCCCATTTACGAGCCAGCACCAAATCTGTGGACCAATGAGAATGAATGGCTGATAGTTTCACATCTGTTTTGGGTGAAAAGGCTGTTCCTGTCTGTGGTACTGAAAATTTAAAGAACTTCTGTTATTATACAATTGGGAATCCTCCGGGAATAAAATGTTAATGAAATCCATAACATTGAAAGATTTTACAATAGCAGTTTTAGGAAATTCCTTTGGTGAGGTTTGTTGATTTCTGTCCCAGTGGTAATAATTGCACCTTTTACAGAGTGTGTTAATGTCCACATTTAGGAGCAATGGCTACATTTATGCTGCATGTAATGTAACACACCCACTCTTGAGCCTTAAATAACTTTCATATTGTAGTTTGAAAACCCCAGAGCAAAACCAAATACGTTCTTTAAAACCAAAAGAACCCCTAGATCGAAACTTCTAGCATATCCACAGACACCTTCTCCAGTGATGAGAGAGAGGTCTGCACCCTGGCATCCAGGCTCAGATGTGGAAGGAGAGGTGGGGGTCTCATAGCTCTGGATTAATGCACCACTCAAAAGATCCACATCAACATGAGGATTTTGATTGGGTTGCTGACCTTAAACAAGATTGATGCTTGAGTGACTGTATGTATACAAAAGTATGGAATGTACAAGCACATACAAACGTATGTGTACAAAATGCATGCACATGTATAAGAACACATCAACACACAGGTACATACAAATTCATGTGCCTGTATGTATGCACACACAAACATGCATGAATATGAAATGTATGCACATGTATGAGCATACATAAACATACATGTGCATACAAATTATTGTGCCTGTATGTATACACACACAAGCATACATGCATATGTGGATTATTTCCTGTATTCATCCTTTCGCCCCACTTCCCTCAGCTATCTAATCTCCTTCAACTCTAGATTCCAATAAAGAGAGAAAGTAGATTAAATTTTAAAATGCTCTGTGTATCCCAATAGTAATAAAATGCATTATGCTTTTGTATTTCCAGCAGTTGACGAAAGTAGGCATTTGAGACTAATTGCACACATTATGACTGAGAATAATCACACATGTGCTTGTGCATGTGACTTATTTCTTCTCCATCAGTTCTCTTTGCCTCAAGGGGTTAAAAATGCATTCATGATGTCCTTCTAATTGCCTTGTGTCAGGAGAACAACGCCGTCATTGCGGCAAAGTTTTATTTTTCTTACAATTCTAATGCTTTAAACTTCTAGCTACACTTTATGGATTTAGCAAAGAGGATAAATAAGCCCTTTCATTCCTTTAGCAAGCCTGAGAGGGCTATCGATACTGTTCTTCAGGGGGTAGGTGATTGGATAAGACAGCTTCTTGGGGCCTTTCAAGCATTTAAGATTCCACGATTCTATTAAAAATAAATGTACTCCATGAGCTAGTGCCCTAAGCTTGCCTAAGATGAAAATATAAATATGTGAGGCATAGCTGGAACTCATTTCGAACGCTATTGATAATGGTGTGAGGCAGCATGCAGCTAATTTTGTTCCATTAAGGAAGTTTTTTCCCTTAGATCCAGTAATTGTTAGGGCTGCTTCTATCACGAAGCCGAGGAGCTCATGCTGAAACTCTGCGTGTGGCTGGGCTGTTTCCCTTGGTTCTCCTGAGCTAGTTTGCAGGGGCACGCAGCCTGTAAGTGACAAGATGAAGCACATGCCTCGTGGATGGAGATATCTGCGGGGCTGGGGCTTACCTAGCACTACAGCCTATTTGCAACTTTAGGTTTGGCCGACATCCAAACTTTGTCTCTCCTTAAAGAAAAAAAAATTATGTTTATTTCTGAACATCTTATAACTAAAAAACTACCAGAAAGATGAAGGAGTAAGCCACACCATGCACCAGTTTCCAAAAGAAAGGCATCTTGGTTGTCTCTGGCTTCTAGACTTGAAGTGTTTACATATTGTACACATTGGTAAATCCCACCTTCATATCAGAGAAAGACCAGACGCAGCTAGGTACCAGGCTCCTCCCTACAGGAGGAAGGCCTTAGGCAGTGCCTTCCTTTTGAGAGGTTCTGGCAATTAAATACCAGATTTCTACTTGGAAATACTCAATATATTGAAAAGAAGCTAGGAAATCATTAGAACTGTGAAATCATGATGAATCCTTGTGCAGTATTAAGAAGCATGTGGAGTTTACAACAAAAAGAACACATAGCTTTTTGAGTTCCTGATTATAACAAAATAAGTATGCATGCAGTGAGGCAAATTTGGTGGTTGTTTAAACATTTCCCAGAAAAATCCAGACTAATGAAAAATGTCTAATGGAACTCATAACTCTGTCTATCAGTTGCTTTTCTCACTCCTGTGATACAACCTGATGTAAGCAGCTCAAGGAGGAGGTTTTCTGCTGGCTTAGAGTTTAGGGCTACAGTTCATCACGACAACAGCAACATGAGGCATATGACTGTCATGGTGTATCCACAGTCAGGAAGCACAGGGAAGAGTGCTGATGTTCAGCTCACTTTCACTCTTCTGTGATGCTCACAAGGGGACAGGGGGCTGCCTCTGGATTGGACAAAGACTGACAGCAGGTGCTTTTGCAGGACTGAGGTTTTTAAGGAGGAAAAAAGGGAAAGTCTGTGTTAGGATGAGTTGGTAAATCCTGATTGGACAGGTTAGCCAGTGTACCAAATAATGAATTTGGGTTGTTGGACCTAGTGGTTTGTCTCAGGAATGAGTTGGTGGCCAAATAAGGGAATAGACCTTGGGGGCTAGATTTAGGAAGGTGATCTAAGGGTTCAGCAATGCAGAAGAAAGGAGAAAGGGTGAAACCTGTGGCAATCACTTTTCAACACTTCAACCTGGATGTTCTGTGTTTAGCATGCAATGTGCGGCACCAATGTATGTTTCCACCTGGAAACTCAGCTGTCATTCCCAACCTTCACAGCACAGTAAGTTCGCTCTCTTAGACAGAAACACTACCGTTTTCTGGAACGGCTTACACAAAACTCTGGTTGCTACTTCATTTTCTATGAAATGTCTAGATTTGAGATATTTGTGTTTCTCATTTTAGATTCATCTCAATTAAGGTCTTTTATCAAACCTAATTCATACAGATTAAGAATCATTCCATTTCTTTTTACCTCCTAGCATTTTAATTAAAACCATGTGAAGTGATGTGCTGTAATCCCTTAACTTTGCATCTCAGAGTATAACCACCATGTAATTGAATTCTCCCTGAGCAGAAAACCTATAAAGTCCTATGGGAAGAGGGAAGTTCTTTGAAGCGTTCCAGAGAATTTTAGATCTGTGTCTCTGCCAAGAAGTGCCTCTTTCTCACCCCTTACATGTTTACAGCCATTGCAGCTTGGCCACCTTCGTCAGGCAGGTGACCTCTTACCATTGCCAAGCATCTAGCTGAAATAGATGTGTCCAACCATAACACAGCCAGCAAGCTGCTTTCTACACGAGCATGAGGAACTGACTTTGATTTCTGGAACCCACAGAAGAAGTAGGAGCAACAGTGTGTACCTAGGATCTCTGTGGCGGAGAGGGAACAGGAAGGTTCCTGGGGCTTAGTGACCTGCCAGCTGAGCCAAACAGCTGGGAGAAGACAGAGTCTCAAAAGTAAGTGAAAAAGAAATGGAGAAGACACCTGATGTCCTGATGTTAACCTCAAACCTCCACACATATACATGAGTGTGTATGAATCCCATCTCAACAAAAACAGAACAGAGGATGGTTACTCTGGGAATGATACTCTAGTTGTCCCCTGGACTCCATAGGCACTTGTACACACACACACACACACACACACTCACACACACACACACACACACACACACACACACACACACACACACACACCAGAAAGGTTCCAGTGGATGAATGCCAGCCATAGTTTTTGACATATTAGAGGTCTCTCAGCTAAGGTAGGAGAGGAGCAAATGCACAATACTGCCCTATGATGTCTGTGCTTACAGCCTGTGGTTTGCAAGTTGTCAGCCGGGCATATTTTTTTTATTGTTTGACCTGGGCTCAAATGCTTGAAATTAGTATCTGGATTATTCTCAAAACATGGAAATAATTTGCAGTTGTGTGAGCTCATTGCATTTGGACTGTGAAGGAGGCATGTGCTCTGTCTGATGCCATCTCTGTCCCTTTCTTCTGGATGAGGTTGCAGTGGGAATTCTTCCTCCTGCCACAACCTGTGTTTTGTTCAGTTCAACTCATCCACTGTGAGTTCTAATCAGAAGTTTTAGTCACTTTGAAAAAGTGACTTAGAAAACCATTTTCTTTAGTAATGACTCTCTGGAAAAGAATCAGTATATCAATCGATTGGTAAACTTTCTTAAAGGGAAATGTAGTCATGGACTAATTTATGGTCCTCAAAATGATTGGGCTGAGGATGATGATCCATGCTGGGAATGCTAGGGCTCTAGCTAGAGGCAGAGACCTCAACTATGAAGACAGGCAGAGCCACCCAGACAAACCCTGCCTCAGGCAAACAAACAAAACCAGAATGATGGTCTTCCCTTCAGAGATGGCACCCCAAATTTGTGACAGTTGGCACCCAGCAGCCTAATTCTTTCCTTCTGTCTTGTCTTTGGGCCATTCATTATAACCTTGGGTTCATCGATCTTCTCAGCTCCTGGTAGGATGTTTTATGCCAAGTGAAAGAGTTTTCCCGACACCTGAACTCACAACCTCTCCATCAGCACACGAAACTCTCATTACTGAGAGAGGCCCACCTACATCACTGAGAAATGCATGGAACACTGTGTAAAAGGAAGCTGTCAGAGGTTATAGGGCAAGTGACTGATGGAGGCCAATTCTCCCATCTGCAAGCCTTCAGTTTCCAGACCACACCCCCCCACATTTGTTTTTGAAACCAAGATTTTAGGCAAAGGAGAAATTCAAGGCATGACTGACTGTGGAACAGGCAAACACTGATTATAAATGCTTATCTCTAGTCAGTCACTTAGGAATCATCCCATGGCAGCAAAAAGGCATACATGTGCAGAATAGAACAACCACTTTGTGCTGGGCGAGGGGTAATGTGTGTACAGACAGGTGTGCAGCTGGGTGTACACACATGTAGAGGCCAGAGGACAACCTCAGGTGTCACTCCTTAGGAGCTACTCCCCTTGTGTGTGAGAAAAGGTGTCTCACAGGAACTCACTAGATAAGTTAAACAGGCTGACTAGTGCACTGCGGAGACCTTTCTTTCTCCACCTTCCCTAGACTGAGATGATAAGTGTGTCTCATTGCACTAACATTTTCTGTAGGCTTTGGCAGGTCAAGCTTAGGCCCTCACATTTACATAGCACACACTGACTGAGTCAACCCTGCCCCCAGCCCCAGAACAACATTTTAAATAGAAATATCCCTTCCCTGTATTTAATATTTTCTTGATTCTTTTAGTTTGAAATCTTTTTAATCTACCAAGAAACTAGAAAGGGATGTGTGTGTGTCTGTGTGTGTGTGTCCTTCAATACACTTTGGATCCTGCCTAGTTTTGCTTCTAGTCCCCAATGATAACTCCCTACAGATTGTGAATTAGGTGAACATTATGGCCTGCAATATTGCAGAAAATTTGATGTTACTTTTGCCAAAGTACAAGAAAGGTCTGAGGGATTCCCAGGCTCCAGACAGGTAGCCAGCTCACACTTAACACCATAGGGAGTCGAGCTTGCCTTTGCTCCTTAACAGGCAGGTGGGATAGGCAGGCCAATGCCTTAGGAACCATGTGAGATACAGCTCGTTTCATCCTTACTTTCCTTTGAGGCAACTTCCAGGAGAAGAAATAGTAAGTTTGTGAGAGACCATTTGAGAAGTGAGTGAGCAGGACCGCTTCATACAGGGTAGAGCCCACCGACCGGACTCAATGGCACTCTAGCTTTAAGTGATGGTCTTTTCAAAGGACAGGGAAGTTTTACAATGGGTTAGAATATTCACAGTGTGAAACAGGAGGGTGAGAGGGAGAGGGGCAATCGCATTCCTCCTCACAGGGGATGGTTAGTGGCCCAGACACTTTCATGTTGACTTTAATATCACGAGGTTGGCTTTTGTCTGGAAGAAAGGAGTTTCAGATCTTGCCAACCATACTGGACTTAAAACAGCATTGAATTTAAACACAAGGAACACTGGTGCCACATCTGCTAAGGATTAGGGATATATGGGAGCGGTGAATTAAAGCTGCAGAAGGCTCTCTCTCTCTCTCTCTCTCTCTCTCTCTCTCTCTCTCTCTCTCACACACACACACACACACACACACACACACACACAATTACAAAATGACTAAGGAAAAGTACCCTCACATTCTATTGGCCTGGCTGTATGAGTGTGCATTATGTGACCTTCATAAAGGCTGTGTGTGACAGGCAACCAGGTACTTTCTGTTCAAGAGAGGGGAAGCTAAAGCTAGAATTGGAATTGGCTAGTTAACTTGCTTATCCAGGCTGTTCTTCCATGTCAAAGCTACATAACCACTTCCTGTGTCTTTACTTTGGCCACCATATGCCAACCAGAAACCCTTAGGTTTCCTAAGCCCAGAATCTGCTGAGCAGTTCAATGTAGCCTGTCCACTCTGTGTGCAGATTTATTGTTTACTTGGTGTCTTTTCTTCTTACTGCAGGACCAAATCTTGTCACCTTCCCTTCCTTTTACCCACACAGCAAACACTTTGACACACCTAAACACTTACTTGCCTTGTAAATGAATAATTGCCAGCCCCTGCCTTCCCTGCGGGAGAGGATTCCTCATAGAGATTCAAGCTGCTGCTCACACTGACTGACCTGTCCTTACTGTTTGAAGAGCCAAGGTGGGATCTGAACAACAGAGGGAAAGCTGCCACACCATTAGTGTGCTGTTGACTCAAAGTGCTTTGTTTCAAGCATAGGCATAAAACTTTATGCAGGATGGAGGAAGTGTTGCTGGCTTCAAACCAGTGACACAGACAGGGAGTGCTTCTCTCCTTCCTGGGAATTTCTGGTGTCCAAGGGGCAGCAAAAACAACTTAGCAGTGCAGTGTATGGTACTGGGCTTGGAGTTAAATCACAGTGAGGTCGCCCCTGCCTCTGACACTATCAGATGCTTCATGGTCTGGATTCCTGCTTTTCACAAAGGTCCACAATGAAGGATGTATGTATATGTAGTATATGTGTGTTTCTGTGGTCTATGTATATATATGTAGCCTCTCTCTCTCTCTCAGAGGGGTATATGTCTAGTATGTCTCTCTGGGTGTGATGAGTGTATGTGGTGTGTGACAAGTATGACTGTATGATATGTCTTTGTAGGTGGGGAGCGCAAGTGAGGGGTGTATTTGTATGTATGTGTGTGTGTTTATGATATGTGTGTTAGTGTGTATATATGTGGTATGTGTGTGTGTATGTAGTGTCTTTGTGCAATGTAGGGGGAGCTGGGGAGAAAAGTCACCTTTGTTCTCTGAGTAAACTCTGCCAAGAGATTTGAGACAAAAGAACAATATTAATCCCACTTGCAGGCAAGTAGATGAGTCTTGGCTATTGCTTCTGTCTCTATCTCATCAGCCCTGGCCACTTCCTCAGCCAGAGCCTCACGCATCCTGCAAGGTCTAGTGTCAATGCCTCACTTGACCTTTTCAATAAAGCCCTTTCTATTCCCGTCTCCAGTGCTTCCCCTTCTTTGAACTCTACCCTGTCATTCTTGCCTGCCAGGTTTGGCTTCATTCTGACACCATCCTGTGTGATGTGCCACATTTCTGTACATGCCTCTGTATGCCACATCTAAGAGGCATACCCAGTGTTTAAATTTTATTGGAGAAATGGCTTTATCTGCACACATGGCATCCTTTGGTCCTTCAGTTTGTCAGCACCATCCGAGCATCTCTGAGACTGTGGAGCCTGTGGCTGAGCTTATACAGCTCAGCTCTGGCTCCCTATGTGACTCAGAGTCAGAGTCTAAGCAAGGCTCACACTGGCTGCATGCTTCCTGTGTCTGGGCAACTTTCAGGGATGACAGGAGACTTCACTATTCTCACAGAACCAAGTGGGGCTGCTATTCAAAGACTAACTCAGAATTAAAATTTTCTTTTTAAACTAGTTGTTTATGTTTTTTTGCAAAATAAATAAATAAATAACCTGAAAATGGAAAACTGTCCAAGTAGCAGATGCAGCTCCAAGCAGATGTTCATTTTCTCTTAATGTAACTATGGTCAGAAGATCCAGTCAAGCACCTAGGTGACCAGGGAGCATTGTTTCTTCCTGTCTTACACTCAAAAAAAAATTCATAACCATCAACATATTTTTTCACCATATAATAATATTCAAATAGACTCTTCCAGTAGCCCTAAGTGCGGCTTAGACTAATCATCAAGGTAGCCACAGAAGGTCTCATATTTCCTATAACTGAATAAAATGTTTAATTCCCAAAGAAGAGCTATTGAATCATATTTTTGCTGCCTCAGAACTTAGGGAGCAGCATGGGTGCGACGAGCCACACAGGGTGACTCTGGACAAGAAACATGTCACTTTGCTTCTCACTTTATTTGTCCATAAAACTTCCCTTGTTTAATAGGAGTTTTGAAGGACATAATGCATTTAAATTTAGCCCTTAAGTGAAAAACCCTAAATACAAAGGCTGCAATGCAAATTTTCTACTAAAAAGAAAGGGTTTTCTATGTAACATAATAATCATGACAAAATAATATAGGTAGGGAATTATGTTATTAGCCATTAGAGGATTATGTTATTAACCTTAGATGGCTGTGTTCTTATTAACATCTATAAGAAGCTGGAGACCCTGAGTTTCAGGCAGACAATGGTCAGATGCTGTGAATTAGTCCCACTCAGCCTAGAATAGCTGAGGTCCACATGCCTGACTAGGTCAGAAAACATGTGTTTTATCTAAGGAAATGAGACAATTACTTAAAAATATTTTCTTTAGCTTTAGTATCAACTGATGAATTAAACAGCCTTGAGTCATCAGAGATGTTCTGAAGAAAAGCCGCCATGGTCTTCCCCTTGCAAGCAGACCTTCCGGTTTTTAATCAGACCTCAGTTCTTTGTCCTTTATTTTCTCAGGCTATTGTGCGGGCCTGCCAGGGGAGCATTAAAAGCTGATAAATGCTCCCTTGCCAATGCTCACTCACGGGGCAGTATTTTATTGAGCAAGGCATATTTTCATTTTGGAAATGAGGTTTTCCGCATTACATTACCTATGGCCGGTTGTGCACAATCATGGCAAAGCACTGGCATGTGCATCATGGCTTGGAGGCTGTGAGCTGTGTGATTTACTACCCAATGCTGAGGCATGCTGCTTTGTCCTCCAGTGATCCTCAGTAAAATGTGGGCTTTTCCTTGCTTTTCTTTATCTGAGAATGTGCTTCCTGTTATTGTGAAGATGATTTGGCCATAAAGTGTTTATTCTGGAAGATCCCTGAAAAGAAAGAACAAGGGAGAGGTCAGGAGACCCAGCACCTTTAGGGGTCCTCTGCGATAGCACCAACCATGTTTCCTATCCTGTGCCAAAAATGAAAAGCTAGAAGTTTTCTTTTTTGCATGTGAAAATAAGATATGGATGGACAATCTAATGCTTGGAGTTTTATACCAATGCTGGAGACAGGGCATCTTTTTATATCACCCGTGTTCATCAAGCTACGCAAACTGGCTGGGGAAGCAACCAGAAGAACTCCAAAGGCGTCTGATGGATTTCTGAAGATAGCATACATACCACTAGATACTTTCCAGATGTGATGTGTGCCACACCCACAGTGAGAAATACTCAACGAGCTGAGAGAATGTATCTGATGTTCACCAGCATGTGTGCTTACCCTCACTCCATATCCCTCCCCACCACCCTTCATCACAGAAGTCCCCCAAACTCAGAAGTGAAAACACATCCCTCTCAAACCCAGCCAAAAATCAGACAGCTAGGAAGTCAGGACAGTCATCTAAAATTCAGAAGATGGTATATGAAGCAAAACCCCTTGGGTTTAGAAAGCCTATTGTATGTCTGTGATCCTGGATATTTATGGGGAAAGAAAGCAATGTTCAAAAAAGGAATCTTCTAAAAGCACAAAGGGGCGCACTATGGAGAACTAACTGCCCTGCACAGTCCTGGCTTCTCTGTGTTTGTCTTAAGTGCATCATTCCTGTGTCCTGGGACAAAAGGTTGGTGAAAGCACAGTATAGATCTACAATGATGGGACTGGAGGTTCCAGATTGTCTCCGTAGCTGCTGATCATTGCCTTCCAGTTGTGGAAATGAGTGTTCAGCAGAGAGATTCCCTGCATCTCAGACCAACAGTGTCTGCTGTTGTTTGAGAAGCATAGCTGCCTGTTTGGTGCCTGCTACTTCATCCTTTTGTTTCATAGTCATTTCTGCGCCCTCCTCATCCTCCCCTCCAAAACCCATTCTTTCTCCTCCTGTCTACTTGCAGATTCCTATTGTGGAATCTTTGCTACGTTCTTGGACATCACAGTCCTCTGTGATATATCTCCCCTCCCCCTCCCCCTCCCCTTCCAGGTCTCTGATAACATTGTTTGTGTCTTCCCTTGCCTGCCTCACGCTGTTTGCCAGCCCTTCCTGAGGTCACATTTGAAGTTGCTTCATGGTTGCTATTCATTCTAGTCTACAAACTTACTACAGAACACCCCTAACAGGCACTGTAATGTCTACTGGTTATCTCAAGTTTATTACATAAAGTCCAAAACCTGAGGGCTCAAAAATAGCAGACAACATCAATCCACCAGTACACGATGATGCCCTTGAAGATGCTGATGCAGTTAGATGTGGTGGCACATGCCTGGCAGTCCAGCACTCAGAAGGCTAAGGCAAGGTGAGCCTGAGTTCCAGACCAGTTTTGGCTATGTAGTAAGCTCTAGACCAGCCTAAACTGCACAGAACCTGTCTAAAAAAGAAAGGAAGGAAGAAGAAAATATTCTTCACAGGGGGATACATCAAAAAAATCAGAAGGAAATGCCAAGCTATCAGTCACAGAGTTAGAATGCTACAAAAATCAATATATTAATGTGTAGTTTCATAGGGAAAGGACTATGGAAGAATGGAACATGGTGTTCCAGTTGTGGTGTTTTGTGGAAGTTTTGTTCCTTTTTGAATCTACTACATTTTATGAAATTTTCAGTAGGAATTGAATATTTTTCCAGAGAAATCACAAATGACTAAAAGAGGCTAGAAGGAGAATGCAGCATGAGGAACTCAGTGAGCTGTATGATGAACTTCCAGAGTAGAAATGCCTAGCTCATCCAGCATATTCATAAAAGGAAATGGTCACTCCCATTTAGAAGGGAAGAAGTGGAGGGGAAGCAACAGAGGGAGGAATAGGAGGAGGAACAGAGGGAGGGAGGGAGGGAGGGAGGGAGGGAGGGAGGGAGGAGAGAAAGGTTGAGACAGAGAGTATTTCTGTTTTTTTTTTTTTTTCTCATGGCATGGAAATTTTTACATGTCAAGATATACAAACAAAATATTTTCTGTTAGGAATTGCAAATATTTAATTAGGTTATACATATTCTAATGCAGTTAGATAATGCACTTGAAGGTAGACAGAGGCCATTGTCCTACTTGACTGTGCCAGTGAGATAAGAGACGTACTTCGGAGGCAGAGGCAGGAAGATTTCTGTAAGTTTGCAGCCAGTCTCATCTACAAAGTGAGCTCCAGCCAGGTCAGAGAAGCGCTGTCTTAAGACACCAAACCAACCAACCAAATAAATAGATAAAAGAATGCTCTTTGGGCTTCTAGGGGCAATAAATTGTGACAAGTAATTTGTAAC
Organism: Sigmodon hispidus; assembly: GCA_004025045.1. NCBI lineage: Eukaryota > Metazoa > Chordata > Mammalia > Rodentia > Cricetidae > Sigmodon > Sigmodon hispidus. Next base: position 219,426 of record PVIH01001060.1, on the reverse strand, counting down.
CATAGCACCTATTAAGGGCAGTCAGTGGAAAGTCAGGTTTTTTTCCAGGAAGGTGTGTTCATGCACTCACCCCAGTGTTGATTCTTGGTAGCTCAACACACGGAGACTCACACACCCTTAACGCTAGGGATACATGCCCTGCTCTTAGGCAGGAGAGGCGAGGCCAGAGATGTTTTCTTGATTCTGTTGTTAATTCTCAGTTGCCTTCATCTCAAAATGGTGTTTATGAAAAGTGACACATTCTGGGCTAGCCTATGATAAAACTGATAAGCACCCAGGCATTAAGCCTGATATGGACACCACGGTGCAAAGGAGGTGTTGATGAGGCCACCATCTCCATCTCCTCCCAGAGTTTCCGTGTTGCTTTAGGATGGAGGATGGTTTCTTCCAGTCATGAAAAACTCTCCCTACACACTTGGAGAGAAAGAGTTAGTGGACAGGTACTTCCAGTGTTAGCCCTGAGTCCACAGCTTGAGGGAGGAAGGTGGTGTCTATAAGAGAGCTAGGTAGCATTCTCTTGGTCTAGGCCCCAGTCTACATTCCATGAGGTTGTCATCCACCTTAAATAAGCTCAGCAACAGTCGTGTTAGGAAGAAAAATGAAACTTCAAGTGGAACTTTAAATAAGAGGAGCCACAGAGTTGAAACCCCGGCAGGAAACTTCATGTAACTACCAGGGAAGTTGCTGCTGTGTTTCATTGCTGTTGAGAAAAACAGCCTTTCCTTTTCAGGGGTGATTCATGCTGTGTTCGAGGTGCCCCGATGCTATATGTCTTGAGCATTTTCCTTACTGAGGATTTGCTTGTCTTTGTCCCGGGCTGCTTCCTGCCAGTCAAGCTCACTCTCATACCTGGCGATGTTCTAGGTGACCACTGCTTTCCTGACTAGAAACTAGCTGGGGACATGTCTGAGCTGGTATAGTGCTTGTCTAGTATCATGAAGCCCTGGGTTCCATCCCCAGCACCCCATCAACCGAGGACGGTAGTACACGCTTATGATCCCACCACTGGAGAGGTAGAGGCAGGAGATTCAAAAGTTAGTCTTGGCTACTCAGTGAGTTCAGAGGAAGCCAAGCTACAGAAGATGCTGTGTCCATTTGTCTCTCTGGAAGTACATACAGCGAGTAGAGCTCTCAAGTGATTTCAAATTAACTCAAGTCACAATTGAACACTTGAGAGTTTAATCATTCCCAGACTAGAGAGCCTCTTGGGGGTGTGACAGGAGGAGTTTGTTTCAGCAATGCTGTGTTCCCTTGGACGTCCAGGTTCTAAGGGCCTTTCAGCTCACCAGAAGACACATGTGACTCTGACATAACTGGGTGGATGGCCAGTAAAGCCGTCCATGTTCTGGAAGCACTCCAGAGCCTGAAGCCTTTCTTCGGTGTCTAGAGCCGGTTAATTGCAGGTGTGAGAGTTCTGAAGGCACAAATTTTGTAGGATTTTTTTCTTATTTTAAGTTTTTGAGTTAGTATAGGTTTTTTTTCAATCAGCAGTTCAATTTAATTTACCATCTTTTATTTTATTTGCCAACTATTGCAAGCACTGGTGATCTCTGCTTTTGGAAACCTGTGCTCACGGAGGACAAGAGTGGGTATTCATTCACTAGACACTCCCTGCTTCCCTTCTGAAGAGGATTACTGATGCCAGCCATCAAGGTGCTGTTGAATGAAAAGTTGAAATGCCCAACATTACTAATGTACAGCATTAATTTTTATTAAAATTTTGTTCTGGAGACGGACCACGGCTCTGCTGGTAGAATGTTTGTCCACCATGAACAAAGGCCTGGATTCCATCCATAACAAAGAGCAGCCTGTGGTGCTGCATGCCTACAAGCCCAGCACTAGGGAGGTGGGAAGTGGGGGATCAGAAGTTCAAGGTCATGTTAGACTAAACAGCCAGTTTCAGTCAAGCTGGGCTTTAGAGACCCTGCATCTGTGCCTTCAATCTCCGTACCCAGGAAGCAGAAGCAGGCAGATCTTTGCGAGTTCAAATTCTAGGGCATTCTGGTCCACATAGCAACTTCCAGGCTTATACTCCCCTCACACAAACACACAAATTATTTTGTTGATTCTTTTTTTTTTTTTTTTTCAAATCTGGTGAAAATTCACAGAGCATCAGCTTTACATTTTAGACCACAGAAATGCAATTGTATTGTTGGACCTTTGCAGGGAAAGATGCTGGACTACGGGACTTCACCCACCTTTCAGCGAGCTCCTTTTCCTGGACCTCTGTGTTCCTGTAACTCCTCTGGGGGCCATCAGGGGAAACCTGTCCCTGATAGGCCTGAGGAGGCAGCCTTCTAAGGCAGGCCCACCAATCTAGGTTCTGTGGGAGCCCTGGGCTCACAGGCACAGCAGGGTTAATTGGAATAGTGTTTTCTGAAAATTGGACTGTCAAGTCATAGGATTCAGAAGCTGAGGGAGGGGAAGGGATTTGCTCTGCTTTTGTTTTTTTAGTTTTTTTTTTTTTTTTGTTTGTTTTTTAAGAAAATGGTGTTCCATTAGCTCTTAGTGTATTGTTGAAATATCTGGTCAATGCAAACCAGGTATATTAGGTAATTGTTTTCTGAGTCCTGTAAAATATAGTATGTTTGTGTATCCTTTCTTTGAAGGCTTTTTTTTTTTCCTGTAACATTCAGGCCATACAACAAACAGGAAGAATCAGCTTTCCAGGGAAAGTCAAAGCATTAATGAAAGGGTACTGAAAATATTCAACATGGAGAGACTAATCATGAGTTTTATTTTAAAATTATATGTAATTATTAACGACGACAATGAGAAGAGTTAAAGGGAAAAGGATATGATTATACTGAGGATATCTATATGGAATATGAAAAAGGGGATTTCAGGAAGTCAGAGGCGAGACAGGCCCTCGGGAGCTGGGGGCGTGGCTCAGCTAGCAAAGGGCTTGACATGCAAACTTGAGGGCCTGAACTCAACTCCAAAGGCTCTATGTGACAGCACTGAGTTCAGCATTATAGTGGCAGGCATCGGAGGCTATTCTAGAGCTCCCTGGCCACGCAACCCAGCCAAAGCAGTGCTTCTAGTCCTAGTAAGAGACCCAATCTCAAAACCAAGGATGGACAGCTCCTAAGGCTTGGCTTCTGACCTCCACATCCATGCGCATACGTGTACCTGAATATACATGAACACACACACACAAAGGAGGGGCGTTCAGGGAATTCTAGTTTGTGACTAGTGGTCCCATTGCTCTGGGGATTGTTGACAGCTAGCGAATCAAGGTGGGAATACAGGACAGAGCGAAACATACCACTACCTGACAGCCCCACCCCCATCCCGGGCACAAAGTGAGGCTCTCTTGTTGGAAAACCAGAACTGACAAAGAGGAGTTCGCAAGCCTTGCTCTATGTTTTTATGTTTTTCCTCCCATCATGCTTTGGGATCTTTCTCCCTCCCAACCTAGCTGCCTTATAGCAAGGCCAGGAACAAGCAAAAAGAAGTGTCAAGTGAAGCCAAACCCTCCTTCACGGACCATTTCTGACTCTGTCTGTTGCTAGAACCACAGTATTCCTACGGCGCTCATATCAGTGCCCTTACTGGCGATATCGTACTAGAAGGCGATGGGATTCAGCAAAGAGTTGGGACACAGGATCAGCTGCGCTAAATGGGAAGCCAATTCAGGCCTCTCCAGTAGCGAATATGTACATTTGTTTTGTCTGTCTTGAATCTCTGTCTGTAAAATGACATACTTTGTGAAGTGTCCTAAATGTCTCGGAAGATGTACTGACAGGAACCCAGTTTTCTCCTTTGTACCAGGGATCACATGATCTTGGCTGCAGAAGTGAGAACATACTTCTTTTTCATATTTTAGTCCCCTTACTCTCTTTGCTACCCTGCCCTCGTGTGTGTGTGTGTGTGTGTGTGTGTGTGTGTGTGTGTGTGTGTGTGTGAAAAGATTTCACTCAAGGTTGCTCATAGAAGCACGGACATTTTGTGAATGGCTACATCACCTCCTTCACTGATAGATTCTCAAGGTGGGGGTTTGAAATATGGACAGAGCAAATCCTGTGCATATTTTATGCAGGTAAACTCAGTGGCTGTAATGTAAGCTCATGAGTACAACAGTCACATCATGCCTGGAAGACAGTGTTGCACAATGCCCCACTCCTTCTCCAGCTCTCCCTTCTGTGATGTTCCTTAGAAGTGATGCTGCAGATGGCCGGTTCAGAGCTGAGCACTCTGTTATCCTCAGCACTTTGACCAGTCCTGAATCTTTGTAGGAGCAGTTACCTATTGCAGGAAGAAGTTTTTCTGGCAGCAGCACTAACATACAAGCACAGACATAAATATCTAAAAGGTAGTTTGACAGCCTTTGCCTTCTCTTTTTGATGGTTCTCAACTTGTGGGTCGTGACCCCTTTGGCAACTGTTTATCTCCAGAAATATTTATGGTACGATTCATGTCAGTAGCAAAATTACAGTTATGAAGTCTCAACAAAAGTAATTTTATGGTCTCGGGTCACTACAGCATGAGGGACTGTACTCAGGGGTTGCAGTATTAGAAAGATTGAAAACCACGGCCTTAAAGGTAGATAGAAAGAAAAGAGCCATTGACATCCCATGAAAAGCCCTGTGCAGAGCCCACAGGACCAGCTGCTTAGGTCACAGCCATGCTTGTTGGGGCTGCAGACTGACTCCGCGTGTTGCTTTCTTGCAGGTAGACTTGGGCCTCCTGCGATTTGTCACTGCTGTCGGGATACAGGGTGCCATTTCCAAGGAAACCAAGAAGAAATATTACGTCAAGACTTACAGAGTAGACATCAGCTCCAATGGAGAGGACTGGATCACCCTGAAGGAAGGAAATAAGCCCATTGTGAGTGTGGCTCCTTCCCCTCCCCCACTAAAGCCTTTTCCATGCACCATCAATTTTTATTTGTTTGTGTGGGGATTTTTCTGTCAGGCCTGGTTTATTTTTTGAATTGATTTAAAATGAAAAGTGCAATTAGAGGTTTAAATCTGACAAAAAGGTCTCAGGTTCCTCGATCCAAAGGCCAAGAGGAAATTAACACAGATGTTACTTTAAAAAGACAGCAGACAGCACCAGCCAAATAAAGGACAAACTTGAGAATTACCTTCACCCCCCCCTCCCCCACCACACAAGCCCCGCTCCCCTCCCCCACCTCCCCCAACACACAAGCCCCGCTCCCCTCCCCCACCTCATTTACAAGTGCAATTGGCTGTGACTCGTAGGAACAGGAGAAGTGTGGGGTTTTCCACGTGTTCCTTTAGATCACACAGATCACATGTTGTCTCCCCCCTTGAAACTTCGCCCTGTAGGACAGACAGCTGAATCCAGCCCCAGAGCATTTGTCTTGCCCTCTGTCATTTAAGAACGGAGATCTTTTTCTCAGCTGGTCTGCTTATTTGAATTCATATTTGCTCTAATTTATTAATCAAAAGATTTTTGAGAAGTCATATTTGAAGTTACCCAAAATCAAAAGGCTGAGGGGCTGGAAAGATACTCAGCCAGAACATGAGGACCTGAGTCCCATCTCCAGAACCCAAGTTTTAAACATATATAAGTATGTTTAAAACTTATATAACTCCTTATATAAAACATATATATATGTTAGTTCAATATAAACGTACATACACATGCCAGTGAGATGACTCAGAGTTGGGTAAAGATGCTCGGTGATAAGCCTAATAACCCGAATTCTATTCCCAGGATCCACATGGACAAAGAAGAACACCAACTTTCACAGGTTCTACACATGTACCATGGCATGTACCCTCACTAAATAAACAAATAATACACAAATAAATAAGTAAATGGAAAGAAGTGTAATGGCTTGCCAACCCAGCCCTGAACAATTGAAGCGGGAGGATTCCTAAGTCTCATTGGCGGGCCAGTAAGAAATCCTGTCGCAAAACATGAGATGTGTTAGCACTGTCTGAGAAATAACACCTGAGGTTCTCCCTGTCCTACACACACACACACACACACACACACACACACACATAGACACACACACTCACACGCACACACAATGCAGAGAGGCTATTCAATTCACATATTCTCAGCTCACCTTTGAACACCCACAGCCTTGGCTAGAACTTGGAAAAGCCTTTGCAGTAGGAAGTAAAAGACAGATGTGGACTCCCTTGATCAGAGGCAAAAGGCCTCTCTCGTGGAGGGCAGACAAAATGGAGACGTGTAGGGAACAGATATTCTGTGGGAAGAACCTCATTGTTCTTAGAATCAAAGGACCCATTTGTACCTAGAGGCAGAAGACTGGGGATTTTCAGTTAAAAATCATTTATTATTTAGTTTTGCCTCTGACCACTGAAGCATAATTTTACCAATAACTGCAAAGTATTAAAATCACCAATGCATGACTAAGAACATTTACCAAGGGACCAAGTAAGCAGGGATGGCAGGAAGCTGAGGGTGTGGCTCAGGGGCTGGACTGCTTGCCTCATATGCACTAAGCCCTGGTATCAATCGTGAACACCTTTAAACCAGGCACATGGTACATACCTGAAACCCCAGCACTTGAGAGAAGCAGAAAGACATTTAAGATCTCCTTCAGCTGCCGAGTGAATTCAAGGCTGGCCAGGGGCAGATGCAGCAAGGTCTTCGAAAAGAAGAAAGGAGAAAGGAAGGAAGGTAGTTGGGTTAGGATTGTTTCTGAGGACATGAGCTAGATTTTTAAAAAGCCAGAACTTAACATTTCTGCTGGGAAGGGAGATGGTGAGAAAGCCTATGGAAAGCATGAGTCTGCGTTCTTCCTATAAAGTGAGCTGCTTCTCACTTTCAAAGATGACAGCACGTGTCCTTTAATAAATGCTGTCCTTGTGACAGTGCTTACAGAAGCCGTAGCCTCTCAAGCAAGAACACGATTAGGGTGGTGTTCTACACTGGACAGGGTTCTCTTTGATTACAGTTATTTGGGAAAATAGCATGGCAGGTTGCTAATGGTACACCAGCCCTGGTAGAAAATGCCGGAACTGCAAACACCTTCTACAAGCATTTGTAGAAAGTTTCTGAGATTTGTTTCAAATACAGTTAGTTTGTTAATGTTCTCTCCCATCTAGATCTTCCAAGGAAACACCAACCCCACAGATGTTGTCCTTGGATTTTTTCCCAAAGCACTGATAACTCGATTTGTCCGGATCAAACCTGCATCCTGGGAAACTGGCATATCTATGAGATTTGAAGTTTATGGTTGCAAAATAACAGGTAAGTGCCAACATGGAAGCTGCCCCCTTGAATAAATACAAATTTTTTCATTCAATGAGAATTCACTCATATGTGCAAATATGAAGGCAATCTTCATATTTATTTGGTTATTGAAGTCTGTATTAGTGTGACAAAAGATTTCACAGGAAGAAGCTTAAGGAAAAAAGGGTTGTTTTGGCTTGCAGTTCAAGTGGGTACAATCCACCAAGGCAGGGAGGTGTGGCAGGAGTGGGGGAGGCAGCTGAATATATTACATCCACCGTAGGAATCAGAGAAGAAACAAGAAATGGGGTGAGATATAAAACCTCATGATCATCTGGGTAGTGGTGGCCACACCTTTAATCCCAGCACTCAGGAGGCCAAGACAGGTGGATCTTTGTGAGTTTGAAGCCAGCCTGGTCTGCAGAGGGAGTTCTAGGCTATCTAGGGATGTTACACAGTGCCTAAAACAAACCAAACAAAAGGAACCTCAATGTCTGCCGCCAGTGACTCACTTTGTCCAGTGAGGTGCTGCTAACTTCTAAAAATTTTACAAGCTTCCCAAAAAGATCCATCAACTAGAGATGAAGTGTTCAAATTGGTGAACCTATGCAGGACAGTTCACATTCAAACCACAAAAGCCTGGACACTGGATGTACTCATGTCTGAATTCAAGTTCCTGTAGTATTAGGTTCTGGACCAGACTCTCCAGGCTTGGAGCAGAGGTTTGGTCTCACTCTCGACCCTGCTTAGCCTCAAATAATCATACACAGGCTTATATTATTTTTAGGCTTATTGACCCAGGGCCCTTTAAGTCTTGTCTCTGTGGCGTCTGTCTCTGCTCTGAAATGTTCCTGGGTTTTGTTAGCCTTGGTAGCCCCACCTACACTTCTTGTTTGCCTTTGGCCAATCAGCTTCTATTAAGCCCATAGGTGGGACAAATATTTAAAAAGAAACATAATCTCACTACAAGTTCCACTTTCGGCATTTGGGCATTTGGGGGGTGGTCTACTTAGCATTTCCCAGGCCTGGACTTTCTCCCCTGATAATAGCCACAGTTCTGAGCATATGTGGACTGCTTCTCATAGCAGGTTGAGAGATGGACAAAAGCATTTAGGATAGTGTGTACGAGTGCTGAGGAGGCAGCCTATGGGCCTTACCCTCTGCTTGTCCAGTAGGCAACATGTTGACTGTTATTTTGGGGCCCTAATAGCTACCCCCTGGAATGCTCCAAGACTGGCTTTCTCTCTACAGTTGAAATCCAGTGGTGGCTTCATCAACTGTGTGAAGGGAGCCTCGCTTCTGACAAGGGTGGCTTTCACTCCCTAAACAGCCTGTCAACTCTGTCATGGACTTTGCCTGTTCTTGTTGGCTCTGTATGTGTGTGTTTTCCCCTGGTGGTACTTGGGATTGAACCTGGGTCTCACACGGTGGGCAAGCACTCTACCACAGTCACAGTAGGAATTGCATCACCAGTGTGCAATAGGATATTTTAAAAGCAAAAGTCAATTTGTGAAAGCTTTTTCAAACAGTACTTGAGAAATCTGTTTAATTGAAACGAGAGGCTATTCCTACTTGAAGGATGGAAATTATGAAATATACTTAGTCTTAGTCTTGTTAAATATCTGAGAGAAGGTCAGGCAGGTGACTGGAAGTCAAAGTGTTCCTGGCCATGAGTTGCTAGACTCAAGGCCTTCAGGGCTTCTGTGATGGGCCTTACTGTTAAGTTATCCTGTATCTTGATGAAACAGCAGCCGTGTTCCAACCCTTTTTCATGTAAGCAGATATGTTACAGAGCTTTCATTTAAAAGCAACAACAGCACACACGTAATCTTTAATTTTAAAAATTAAAAACCATGGGAGTTGGAGAAATGGCCCAGTGGTTAAGAGTACTTACAGCTCTTCCAGAGGACCCAGGTTCAGTTCCCAAAACTCACATGACAGCTCACAACTGTCTGCAACCCCAGTTCCAGGGGATCCCAGGCTCTCTTCTGGCCTCTGTAGAATCTAGGCATTCATGTGGTATAATGCATACATAAAGTAAACACTTACACACATAAAATAAAAATATTTTTTTTAAAAATATTGAAACACAGAATCTGTCACCAATTCACTAAGAAAGTAATTTAAAAGTAAACAACTTTTGGTCTCTGGTCAACCACTGTATTCTGTCAGTGTTCATATTTAGAACATTTCATTTCTCAGTTAATTTTATGCTTTCTGCTGAGCATGATTATTTTTAAAAAAGAAAGAAAACTGAATTTTGAAGAAAAAAGCATCCCCTGGGACTTTCCCATTAGAGTGGATGTGCCGTGTAGAAAAGCTAATTCATACAAAGATCTGTGGGAAAGTCCATGTTGGAATGTAAAACTCAGATATGATGTCAGACCCAGGTTTTATTTGTTTTCAAGGTGAAAGAGTAGGTCAGCAGTGTCCTGTTAGACTAGACAATACAGAAGAGCAGAGCCTGGTCACCACCCTTTCTTGTTTGTTCTGTGAGGATCCAAGACTTAGAAAGTTCAAGGCCGTGGTGGCAGGATTGGATGAAGGGCATTTGGAAGAGGGATGGACACTGAAAACACAGATGTAACCTTGCTTTTACTTTTGATAGTAAGAGAAAGTTCTAGGGAACTTTAGTGCATTTCCAATTTAGGAGTCATAAATTTAAAGGAACAAGGCCACATGAGGTCTGGGTGGGAATTTCTGGCCCATTTTTCCAACCTTATTTCATGTCACTACACTACAATTTTATATAGGAGCAGGCTTCATAAAGACTCCAAATTAGTCTGAACTCTGAACTCAGACTGTCCAGTCTTTTAAGATTTATGTTATATCCTTTTGGTTAAATAAAATATTTATTTGAACTCAAATTATCCTTTTTATTTTCATAAGGGCATCCCCAAGAGGTAAGTCTAGGAATGTGAGCAAAACAAAAAGTAATTCATTGGATTAAAAATAGTTAAATGGCCAGTTTATTTAAATAATATTTTTAAGCACAGTCTATTTTGTTATTTTTAACTACACAGTTGGGCATTGTTTTGTTTTCTCTCTAGTGAAATGACTGTCACTTCCCAGAAATTGACCTTGGCAGGGTTTTGGAGATGACAATGTGACCATGATGATCACACAGCCAGAAAGGCCATGCCTGGCTCAGGACTGTCCACTTAGTGAATGCCTGACTTCAGGCAATACCGTCTGCATCTCAGATGAACCTTTCCTGGTCTGAAAGAGACCTTGATGAAGTGTGATGAGGATTAAGGGAACGAATATTTATAATGTGCTTGACTTAAAGTAAAGTGCTCACTAAATGCCCCTGTACACTAAGGCAAGCACATACTCACTAAACCGAATGCAGGATAAGCCCCTGGTAGAGCCTGCAATGAAATAGTCACTCAGAAGCATTTTCTTCTTTTCAAGGCACTGTTCCTCTGCAGGAGCAGGCTGATGAAAGAGTAGGTCAGCAGTGTCCTGTTGGACTAGACAATACAGAAGAGCAGAGCCTGGTCACCACCCTTTCTCTTTCTTTGTAGGCCTGGAGCACCATAAGGGTGCAGGGGTTATTTCTGAATAAAAGATTTCTACTTCTTATGCCTTCTGACAAACCAGAAACCTTGAATTTTCACCCTCTCTTTATGAGTACTCAAGTCCTAATTCAATGTGATTGTTTAAAGAAACTAGAAAATTTTAAAAACTTAGGACATCATGCATCACTTCCTTGACTTCCAAAGCCTCCAGAGTCCCACAGTTGAGCCTAGGTTTCATATTTAGACATTCTTTAGAAACACAGCTATCCTAAAGATCCAGAGAATACCTGGCATGTTACCCAGAATAAAAGACACACTTGGGTGACATGTCTGCTTTCCAGGTAATTGAGGAAGGAAGGCTTTCTTTGTTTCTCTAAAGAGGGCTGTATCATTTTGGCAAAGGGAAGGTAACACTGGGGGACTTCTGCAGAGCTGTGAGACACCAGCCTGTGCTCTGCTCAGTGATGTTTTATTCCCCACATCATGTGCTCCTGTCAATCACAGAGAAGGATGACCTTTCCAGACACCGCAATACCCTTAGGAAACTTGCTAAGCCATCAAGGGAAGACTGGATGGTGCCCATGGAGAGCTGCAGTCATCCCAAATTGTCACTTTCTCACTCTGAAAATTGTTACTTGGATGTGCTCTGTTTCTCTTTTAAGATTAAGCATAGAGATCATACAGTAAATTAGTATCACTAATGATTGCCACATCAAACCCCTCCCCATAGCATCATGCACTTGTTTCTTTTGTTCAAGACTGATTTTCATGTTTTCAGAAAACAGTATTGCCAAGCAAAATACCGAATCCCCAGTTAAGCTGGATGTAGTTAAAAAATGACAGTTGTTAGTGTACATAGTTCCCATTGAAGTTTGGATACACAAAGGATTAGTCATTGTTCTCTGAAATTCCAATCCGACTGGATGTCCTACTTTTTGTTTCGTTGTTTATTTGCCTAGTAAATCTAACAACTTAGGCTGATGTGTATCTAAGCCTCCCTGCCAGGGAAACCCTGCTATAAACTAGCATCCCATTCAAACCTTGAAATAATTGCTAATATAATTTTTTCCTCGCCATTGTTAAAAGTGAATTGTAGGCTAGACTGAGGAAATAGCTCAGACTATAAAATGTTTGCCTTGCAAGCATGAGGACCTGAGTTCAAACCCCAGAACCCACACAAACAGCCATGAATAGTAACATTGTAATCCAGAGCTGGAATAATGGAGAAGAGGTTCCCTGGCATTTGCTGACCAGGCCAGGGAAAGACCTTGTTTCAAAAAACATCATGAAAAGTACGGGATGCTATCTTTTATCCTTCACATGCATGCCCTCGTATGCACAGTGAGTCTTATGCTTTTTAGTGAATATCAAATTAAGTTTCTCTTTCCTGGTTTTCAGAAGGGGCATTCACAGAGATGTGGTGGGGACTGGCTTGACACTTTCTGTTGGCTGAGTGAGGGCTGGGTAGTCAGATTTGGGGAAAGAAACAGTCCAGATGCTCCGTGTAAGAGACAGGGCATTGTCTAGTGGAGGCTTGGCTTGGCCTGTGAGTCCAAGTTGATTGTTTTTCTGGGGCTGGAGAGATGTCTCAGCCATTAAAGGCTAGGCTCACAACCAAAAATTGTTTCCCTAAAATGGTAGCATCTGGCTCCTTCTGCCAGCTAAGTGTCATCTTTATAAGAAGCTGATTGGAAGTCAGGCAGGTGCAACCACTGTATCCAAGAAATGCAACTTCTATCTTTAATGTGGGTTTCATAAACTGAGTTTTGTAAAGTTTTTTTTGTAATCCCCATTAACTTTATTCTTGGTTTCCAGATCCCACCCAGAGCAAATAGCCAGGCTGAGTTACAGGAAAGCATCCTAAATAATGACAGCTGTTCTGACTGTTAGAATACGTTGATTCATTCAGCAAATATTTGTTGAAAATGACAGTGTACAAAAACAGGCTTAGCAAGTCTCAGGAAACAGAAAAATACGATTTCTTTCATAGCCTCAATAAAATTAAGATCTGGCTTGGCACGTGTCTCAGTTGTTAGTATGTTTGCCCAGCACATAGGAATCCCTGAGCTCTGAACCCAGCACTGCAGAGGCCACATGGCAGAGCATACTCAAAACCTCAGTACTTAGAAGGCAAGGGCAGAAGAGTCCTGAGTTCAAGATCATGCCCAGCTACATAGTGAATTCAGGGCCAGTCTTGGACATGAGATCTTTCTTGTCAAAAAAAAAAAAAAGGGAAACAGGAGAGAGAAAGAGAGGGAAGGAGGGAAGGAATGTAAAACGTTATCCAAAGAAGTGAATAAGATTGTCAATACAAGAAAAACACAGACCAAGTATCATAAGACATCCCAGAAAAAAAAATATGTTCAATTGCAGAATAGAAATATTGACTAAGTTAAATAATATTTGAAGATGAATCAATATTTTCCACAGATTCAATGTTGGAAAAGGCAAGATGATAGGAAGGCCTAACAGAGAGAGTGAAGGGAGAGCCTCACCTCTGCCCAGGGCAGAAGTGCTTGTTCTCTAGTATCAGTGAATGTGCAAGTGAGGAGCTGGGACATGTGATGTTCAAGGTCCAGCTTGCAAGCCCTAGTGTGTGAATGAAGACACAGCGTCAGAACTGAACATCTCGTGAGGAGATATGCTGACCGACCCATGCTTAAGGTCAACAGGATCCTCACTGGCAACACTTAGGGTGGCTAAACTTTTAGACTGCAATTCATCACATTATGAGGAATGGAATTGTTTCATAGGAAAATAGGTTGTCACTCCTGTGTGTCCCTAATTGAGCTGTATGATTTTACAAGGAAGATAATTGATATCATTTATTTATTAAGCAGCCAATCAGTCATATAATGATGGATACTCCCCTGTTGCTTAGAAACTCAACTGCTATAGGCTGTCTGAAGAGATATACATGTACTTCATTGCTCTTAAGGATCTTATGGTCTATCTGTGATTACAGGACTCATACCCTCATTCACAGCACAGCTCTGCTCTGGCTCCAAGCCACTTCCTGTGTGGGCCATCACATGCCCAAGAGAGGAGTCTTCCCAAGTAGGCTGAAGTTTCCATGACTCTTGAGGTGCATCTTGACATTTGTACAGGCTGTGCCTCTGAGATCAGGAGAGAGGAAGCTGTGCATCTTGACCAAAGGCAGTGACGGGAAATATGGAATGTGAGGGAGAATAGGTTAACTAGAATAGATTGTCAGGAACTGGATATATTTGATAGCTGATATGAAACCAAAATCAGATGCATGTGTGTTGCTGCATGTATAGAGGCATTTTAATTCATGGGAGGTAGCGTGTCCGGGGAGCACATGCAGATAGATATGAGAAGGCCCCAGCCCCCTTGTGTGTGTTTGTTTATTTGTTTTGAGATAGGCTTTCACTGAAATTGGGAGCTCACCAATTCATCTAGGCTGGCTGGCCAGTGAGGCTCAGGGATCTGCCTGTCTCTGCCCTCCAATCCCCCCTCCCCAGTGCTGGATTACAAGTGTCAGCTAATGCCTGGCTTTTTACATGGATTCTGGAGATTCAACTGAGCTAACTCCCCAATACTCAGAACATGATTCTTAAAACCTAGATTAAAAAAAAAATATTGCACTTTCCCTTAAAATAATAGAGAGCTAGAGCAGAGGCAAACTTTAGTCTCAGATTCAAGAGGCAATTGTGGAATGACAGCAGAGGTTGTCCTGGGGCCTCTATACATGTGCAGGTTGATTTTTAACCTCAAAAGGCAGATCCACGCAAACCTCTGTAAATTCCAAGTTAGCCAGAGTTACACAATGTGACCCTGTCTCAATAAACAGTGTATGTGGGGTTTGGAGGGGTCTGATGATGTAGCTCATGTAGCTCCGTTAGTAGTGGGTTTGCCTATCATACACCAAGCTCTGAGATCAATCCATAAGATCACATAAACTGAACATAGTGGCCCATACCTATAATCCCGGCTCTCACGTGGTGAAGGAAAGAGGACCAGAGCTTTAAAGTCACCCTTACCCTTGGCTACTCATTTTCAAGACTGAAAAAAAGAAACCTTAAAAAATAGAGATCTTGAAGACAGTTGAACAGTTGATGGATAAAATGGCACCACCATCCTTGTCATACACACTCTCCTCACCTTGTCTGCCCTCCGCATGCTAAGCCAGGCTCTTCTTTTGCTGCATCCTTACCAACTTCACGTTGCTTCAGCAATTTCTTGCTTTGGGGCTATATTCCTGTAAGTATCTGCAACCCAGTATGAACTGTGACTTGCAGCTAGCACTTCTTGAAATCTGAGCAACTTCTAGGAACAAAAGAGCATAGAACCTTGACATTAAACTTAGGAGAACTAGAAAAGCATCAAGGCAGCGGTGGTAGTGATGCTCTACATGAAGGTCTTCTTTATGGGAATGTGAGTCTAAAGAAAGGATACATGTAGGTAGAGAAGAGGCCTGCAGGGAGAAGGCTCTCCTGATGTAAATGTAGAGACTGGGAATTTCATATAAGTGAATGGGAGGCTATGTGTACTTACTAAGCATGGTGTTTCTCAGAAAATGACCTCACCTCATCTGTTCCTTCCTACCTCTAGATTACCCTTGCTCTGGAATGCTGGGCATGGTGTCTGGACTTATTTCAGACTCTCAGATCACAGCCTCCAACCAAGGAGACAGAAACTGGATGCCAGAAAACACCCGCCTGGTGACCAGTCGCTCTGGTTGGGCACTGCCACACTCACCCCACCCATACATCAATGAGTGGCTCCAGGTGGACTTGGGGGATGAGAAGATAGTGAGAGGTGTCATCATCCAGGGAGGGAAGCACCGAGAAAACAAGGTGTTCATGAAGAAGTTCAAGATCGCCTATAGTAACAATGGCTCGGACTGGAAAACAATCATGGATGACAGTAAGCGCAAGACTAAGGTGAGGCCCGGAGGTAGGGAGTAGCCAATGTCTGGGGACACCATCTGCCTACCAGCTCATTAAGCAGTCATTTCTCCAGCCCATGATAGAAGTAAAGAGTCATTCCTTATGACCTGGGATTTTTATTGTGGTTTGATTGTCTGTCTGTCTATCTGTCTGTTTGTGTCTATGAGTCTGTGCATGTATCCATGCATGTAGTGCACACACACCAATTTGTGCATGCCTAAAGCACTGCACACATGAGTGTAGAGGCCAGAGGTCAGCCTTGAATATAGTCCCTCAGGAGCTAGTTACCTTGTTTTTTAAGACAAGGTCTAGGCTCCTTGGCCATAAATCCCAGCAATCCTCACATCTCCACCTCCCAAGTCCAGAATCACAAATGTGCAGCACTGTACTCATAGGCTCTGGGGAATCAGACTCAGGTTCTTAGGCTTACATGGCAAGTCCTTTACCAACTGAGTTACCGTCTATGTCCCTTCTCATGTCCTAAAAGTCAAGAACTTCCCAGGGAAGCACAAAATTGGCTAGGTTTGTCAGTAAGCTCCTGGGATCTACCTGTCTCCACCTCTCCAGCATGTGAGTTACAAATTCAAGATGCCAATTGGCTTTTACTTGAGTAAAAAGTTGGGAGAGAGAGTCCCAGGTCCTCATGATTGCACAGCAAGTACTTTACCCACTGGATGTTCTCCCCGAAACATTTGTGTGTTGGTTGGTTTGTTAATGCAAAGACTGTGCTCTTCATTTCCCCCACACTGCTTAAAGTTTTCATGGCTGAACTGAGTATATATGTATTCCCAGCACTCAGGAGACAGAAGCAGGAGAATCTCTGGGAGATCAGCCTGGGAACATAGTAAGTTCCAGGCCAGTGTAGACTACACAATGAGAATTTGTCTCAAAACATCAAAAATAAAACACATATTCAATCGTGATAAAAATACATATAGAATTTACCCTCTGAATCTTTGGAAGCGCATGTCCTGACAGTGTTATGTAAATCAATCTCTATGTCCAGCTCTTCTCCAAAACTTTAGGCTTCTAAAGCTGAGACACTGGGCCCAATCACTCTCCATTTCCTCTCCATCAGTTCCTGGACCATCATCATTCTACTTCCTGCCCCTGGGTCTGCCTATTCACAAGCCTCCTTTAAACCAGTCATAGTAGATTACTTGTCATTTCATGGCTAGTTTATTTCACTTAGTGTAACATTGAAGTAGTGTGGGTCCCAATTTCCTTCCTTTTAAGAGCAAAACAGTGTTCTGCCATGTGAAAAACCACATTAATTTATGTGTTCACTACTGATGGATCCTTGGGTTGTTTCCATGTTTTAGCTATCATGGATAATGCTTAGATATATTCTGATGGGTTTGGAGCTCCTTAAAATGCAGTCATCTCTTGCTAATCTAATGAAACGATGATGCAATCTCAATATTAAAATATTCCAGCATTCACAAAATGTGGTCTAAGTTTGTAAACCCAAAAGATATGGTTTAGTCACTAGGTTTTTCTCAGGGCTCTGGCTACATTTATTTATACTTCCTGAGCAGACCACGCCAAGTTGGAAAAGGTCCTAGGACTATACTTGGGTGGCCCTAAGTGGAGTTGGGATAAAAATGAGGACCCACCCCCAGGTTTTCACATACTCCAGTGACACTTCTCACACCAATACATTTGGCCTTTGTTCAAGGTCTTTCTAACTCTACCCATCCAAAACTGTTCCCTCATGGGTAAAGACCGCCGCTCATTGGCTAGGACATTCCTCTCTCACTTTCCCACCAGTGTGGCAAGATCTTGCAGATAGGAAGGAATCCTGATTATACTGTTAGCTTCTCTCACTCCAGATATGTGGCTTTGAGGATAAGACCCTATCCCCCAAAGGCTGCAAATCAGTGATGGAGCTGCCGGCCACTGACTAAACCAATGCTCTTGCTGAGGAAAGTGTAATACTGTCTCTCTCCTACCCTGAATTGACTTGTGGTTTCTAAAGCATTTTAGTATTATGTGTGGCTACAATCTTTCTTTTCTGAGACAGGGTCTCATAGAGGCTCCAACTGTGGCTGGTCCCCAACTCACTAGGTAGTTGATGATGGCCTCCACCTTCTAATTCTTCTGCTGGGATCGCAGGCATGCATTATTGTGCTTGGTGTATGTAGCACTGAACAATGAAACCCTGGTTCTGGTGTTTGGGCAAGCAATCAATTAAGGGACCTATAGCCCAGCTCATAACTTTCTTCTTCTTTGTCCTGTCTTCTTTTAGTGTGTGTGTGTGTGTGTTCTTGTGTGTGTCATATACTTATGTACACAAGCAAGTAGAAGCTGGTAGGCACTTTGTCCTAACATTCCTCAGACACAGTCTACCTTGTGTTTTGAGATAGGGTCTCTCTCAGGCTGGGACTCACCAGTTAGGCCAGGCTTAATGTCCAGGGAGCCCCCAAAATCCTCTCATCTTTGTCTGCCCAGCACCAGGATTACGGGAGCATAACATCACCCCCAGTTTTGTTTTGTATTTTTCACTTAGGTTCTGGGAATCAAACTCAGTCCTTCCCAACTGTACTGTCTTCCCAGTCCACTTGTCCTTTTAATGTCCACTCTTTCTGGACTTAGGAAATGGGAAAGGGAAACTCACCAGAAATTGGAAGTCCCTGTCTGCTGACTTCTAAGAGTGAAATGGACTGTGACTTCATCTCAGAACTTGAGTTGGCAGCAAATCAGCCACTTCCCTGCTGCTGCCGATGCAGGGTGTGTTGTTGTGACACGTTCTTCACACTAGGTTCTGAGAGAGCAAACAAGTCGCCATATGTGTCTGATAGGAGGCATCATATGCTTCCTGTCATCTAGCCCTCATGGCAATAGAGCCTAAAGCTGTCAGCCTGCTGCAGTAAGCCCAGTATAGAGTCGCACAAAAAGCTAACTCATGTGTTTCAACTTTAACAGAGTCTCCTGCTGGAGACCGATTGAGTACATCGGGTTTTAGTCCTGAAATACTCATCATTGTCATCTTCCTATGATTCCTAAAACCATGGAGTCTTCTAAACTGCTTAGACTGGGCCTAATCTGTGATTCTTAGCATGCCCTTCCTCTGAAATAATATCATTAAGGTAGAGATGGAAACAGATAAAATCTTCCATTTCAGATTGCCTGCATTTTCAAATTATACAAAGGTATTTGAAACCTGTTCTACTTAATGGTCCAGATGCTGGCTGCCTGCTGAGGATGCCAGCCGTCACTTATGTAGAAGTGAAATGAGGATATTTGTAGGATCAAACAATATTTTTATGAATTATCTCCTCCATGCCCTTCCTTCACTCCTACTCACAGACTGTGTAATTGGTAAGGTCTATCATCTACTGGAGTTGTTAAGGGTCAGATCTGGCCCTTGCAGCCTGACAGGCTAGTCTTGGCCATCACAAATAACAGTGAAAAGCAGAGAAAGGAGATTTATCCAATGTGGCCCCATTAAGAAGATGAAAAATAAAATGTGTCAATGACCCCAAGTTTGTCTTCCAAGTTCTGGGCGTGAGACTTAGGTTTAAATAGAGGTCAGGTATGCATCACTAAGCAGTGCCAGTCAAGTGTGGTTTCACCCATCACTGACCCATCCTTGTCTCAGCTCCCATCTCTGCTGGTCTGACAAGTTCTCAGAACTGTGAAACCTCTTACAGGAAGACACACTCACTATGGCTAGCACCAGCCTTCAACCTCTTGCTTTGTCCAGAATTTACTAAGGAAATTCTGATTCTTTGAGGTCCATTGTTTTTCTATAGTCCAAAAGTCAAGATGAGGGCAAGATTATCTCTCTTTTAACTTCTTTCTTGCCAGGATAGTTACATGTCAGAATCTAGATTAACTAGACTTCTCTGGATTAGAAGAAGCCAAAGACCTCATGTTCTAAAGCCTGATGGTTTGTGGACCCCAGTGCTAATTCCTAAGCAAGCCTCTGCTAAATTCACACTAGTTCATGCGGCCTTCACAGCTGGAGCTTGGCCAGTTCATCACTGACAACTCTTACAAAGTATTCAGTTGTGTTCATTCTTTGTGCTGGAGTGAAGCAAGGGTCCCAGGATTCCAAGATAACAGTGCTTCCTCTGATGATCTTCCCAGCCTCATCACCATAGACAGGACTTGTATGTACAGTAATGGTGTTTGCATTACAATTAGCATCTCACTGACAACAACTTAATTGGGCCTAACAATGCTGTGTGTCAGATTCCCAATTACTCAAAGGGCTTGCAGATCTATCAAGAGTCAGGACCTTGATAGCAAATGTATTCCTTCAAAAGGGAAATTAGTTAATTAAACTCTAATGTTAGCATGTTAAATTTCTACTGGATTTTCTGAGTTTAGAAAGGCCAATTAATTTGCTTCAAGAACCCAGAGCCATTGGCTGGCTGTCTGTCTCTTTCTACATGTATCCTCTAGTCATGGCATGTTCTCCATGGGACACTCCCAACTTGTGCTGTGTTAGGATTCTAGCCCATTTGATACACTCCCACTCAGCTTAAAATGGCTGGACTGGCCACTCCATCTGGTTGCCAGTTTGCATTAAGTTAAAAGCACATCAGTGCATACAAATGTGTTTCCTGGGTACAGACATTTCTTGGACCTTGGTGTTTTTTTCCTCCTTTTGAAGAGGCTAGAAGCTGGGTGCCTGCGGAAGACATCTCAGCTATACAGGAGGCCAAGGCAGGAGAATCATGTCAGCTCAGAAACTATAGTCAGTCCTGGGTACCACGGAAAGACCCTCTTTCCTCAAAAGCAAAAGTTAAAAGAGGCGATAAGCTACTTGATTTCTGAGAGACGGAGCCTTGTAGTAGCATGGCTAAGAGAGCTAAGTCAGTGAAGGTTTGCATCCTGCCTCTGCCATGGGCAAATTCCTAAACTACTCTGTGACTAAGTTTCTTTCCTTATCTATAAAAGATGTGTAAAGGCTATAGAGATGACTCGAGAGGTAATTGCTTACCTTGCAAGCATGAGGACCTGAATTTTATCAACCCACATAAAAAGCACAGTTGTAGTTCTAGCAGTTGGAGAGGAAGTGGATCCCTAAAGGCTCTGGCCAGACAGAGGTACTATTAAGATACTAATCAGTGTACCCTAACATGTTGTTCAAAGGCAAAGCTAAAAAATAGAGAAAGCCTGAGGTAATAATACCTGAAGTTGTCCTATGCCCTCCATAATCTCTCTCTCTCTCTCTCTCTCTCACATACACACACACACACACACACACACACACACACACACACACACACACACACACGGGACACGGTGGTGGGGAGGGAGGAGGGGAAGACAGCACACATTGTAGTTTAAACAACCACCAGAATGTCCCTAGTAACTGGAACTACCGTTGACTGTTGAGATAAGAAGACCTTGTATCTGTTAATGCTTTTAGCATATAGTACTCCTTAAGCAAAAAGATTTCCACTAAGGTCTTTAAACTAAGGTCTTGAAATATGGTATTAAAATAGCTCGGAGTTGATTGAGGGTAGAGTCCTTCCCTAGCACACGGGAGTCCTTGTTTCCAATTCAAGCATCACAAAAAGAAATTAACTCTTTCTTCAGAGATTTAATTCTGCCTCTTCAAGAAGACCAAGTTTGAGCAAAAACAGGAGCCTTTCATGCAAGAACCAGTCACTGGAGTGTTTACTGGGATGCTGTATCTATTATAAACACCATAAGGTAGCTAGTTCTCTTCCTGTGTTAACTTCGTCCACCTCAAATAAGTGAGACAGAGCCACATCTGAAAGGCAGATGGGTGTATTGCTTCAAAGCCTCCCATTTAATCTTCAGCTTCTGTAGCAACAGTGTGTGCTTTAAGGTGCCTGAGAAATGATGCTGGTCAGCTCTTAGAGCATATTTGGTTTTCTCTTTCTTAGTTATGGAAGAAACTTCAGCCGTTTCCAAAGGAATGGGTTCAGTCCCCACTTCTTGGTCCTATTAAGAGTCCTAATGCAGGGGCTTAGGAGAAGGATGAGTTTGTAAAGTACTCACTGTGCTAGCAAGACCCAAGTTACATTCATCCCCAACCCACGTACACAGTCATCATGGCAGCTGGGAAGTGGGTACAGGTGGAAACACACACACACACACACATGATCACTGTTTAGTCAACCTAGCCAGTTGGTGAGTTCCAGATTCAATGAGCGACTCACTCAAAAAATAATGTGGAAATTGATTAAGAAAGGAACCCAACACAGGCTTGAGCACACATATGTATATCACACATGCATGTGTAACAGAGAGAGAGAGAGAGAGAGAGAGAGAGAGAGAGAGAGAGAGAGAGAGAGAGACTTGAATCAAGTAAAGTGGTTCAGAAACACCAACTCCAAAATGTGCCCCCTTGCAATTTCTGGTTTAGGGCATGTAGGGCCCAGAAAATTCAGGTATGTTTTCTCTGAACTTCCCTCATCTACTAATAAAGATCCTCCGAGGCTTATCAAACAGGAAGGGATGATGGTCATGTGACAGCAGAGAAGGCTGGGGTTAGACCCCCTAGACGTAATGAGCACAGGTGTTACCTTCTCAGGACTCATAGATCATTTTCTGTCCCCCCTTAGTTGCTTGTCATCTCCACCCTTTCTCTAGAAAGAGAGATGGGCATTTCTAGAGCTCCCTGGGTACTCAGGAAGGTGCTTCTCCTGCAAGGCTCGGAGGGCAGTTAATGTGTACTCTTCCTTTCCGCTAACCTTCCTCCTCCATTTAGCTCATACTCAGACACTGACCTCTTAGACAGTAAGAGTTTCTAATGTCCTATAAAAAGACGAAACTGAGAGTGCCCTCGTGTGTGTGTGTGTGTGGGGGGGGGTTTGTGTGTGAAGATGTTCATGAATGTGGGGACCAAAAGATAGCCTCAGGTATCATTTCTCAAATACTTTTCACCTTGTGTTTTGAGACAAGTCTCTCACTGACCTGAGCTAGTCAATTAGACAAGGCTGGTTGGTTAGCAAGACCCAGGGATCTGCCGGTCTCTGCCTTCCCAGTGGTGGGATCACAAATGCATGTTGCCGTACCCAACTTTCTTTTACATGGATTCTGGGGATTGAATCCAGGGCCTTATTTTGGAAAGGCGAGGATTTGACTTGTTGCCCCACTGGCCCAGCCCTTATTACTTTTTCCCTTAATAACCAGTGGTCTCTTTGCTTCACAGTCTTTCGAAGGCAATAACAACTATGATACACCTGAGCTCCGGACATTTTCTCCTCTCTCCACACGCTTCATCAGGATCTACCCTGAGAGAGCCACACACAGTGGGCTTGGCCTGAGGTTGGAGCTTCTGGGCTGTGAAGTAGAAGGTAATGAGTTCCCAGAGCCCCTCCTTCGGGTCTCCCTTTCTGTACATTCTCATCCATTTATGCCTTTGACGGTGCTGTGGTAAAGTTGTCACCCTCTCCCCTGAGTGAACTGTATCTCCATGCCTAGTAGGCAGTGAGATCCAGCAGCTGCCCATGATAGAGCACCATGGGGTTTTGCCTTAGTAGATTGCATTGCTTTCTTTCTTTGAAACCTAGGAGATTGTCTCTCTCTCTTGTGTGTGTGTGTGTGTGTGTGTGTGTGTGTGTGTGTGTGTGTGTGTATGAGAGAGAGAGAGACATGGCTCAGTTGGTTGCTAAATACTTGCCATACAAAGCATGAAGGCCTGATTTCAATCTTCAGAATCCACATTTAAAAAGGGAAAGCTGGGGGGGGGGCTGTGTCATTTGTATTCTTAGTGATGAAGAGGCAGAGACAGGTAGATCCCTTCCAGGTCAGAGAGAGACCTCATCTCAAAAATCAAGGTAGAGAACAAAAGCCAAGGTTGACCTCTGACCTCCACATGTATGTATACACATGCACACTTACACACACAGGAGCATCCACCTACAAAAATATTAAGGTGAAACATACATAACAAAAATTCATTTTGCTTATTTGTTTTTGAGATTCAGGTCTCACCATAGCCTAAATTGGCCTCAAGTTTGTCATCCTCCTGTCTCAGAGTCCCAACTAGCTGACATTATAACACGGGCCACCATTTTAGAATAAATAACTCAGTGTCTTAGAGTGCACCCACAGTTTTCTTGCCTCTCTCAGGTTCTAAAATCTTTCCATTGCAGTTGAGTAAAGCCTCTGCCCCCTATGCTGCCTCTCCTTCTACCCACTTCTCAAAACTCCTGAGGTTTCAGAGGTATGGGTAGAGGGGTCCCCAAGATGGCTCAGAGGGAAAATCACTTTTACTATCTAAGATTTTCAATCTAAGTTCAAACTCTGGAACCTTTTAGAGAGGAAAGAATTGATCCATGAAAGTTAATCTTTGATCTCCACATGTCCACAGTTGCTTACATAGTCATCTGTACCCCTCCCACACACACACACATACATACACACACAAATAACAAATAAACTAAAAATTATCAAAATAAAAATAAGTATATCAAGAGGTCTATTCCACCCAAATTTCTGTCTGTGCTGCTGACTAATGTCATGCTCCATTTGACAGAGAGATGTCAAGACATCTTGGATTAATTCCTTAGGATACTGGGAAGAAAATTTGACCTGTGATAAAGTATATGATAATATGAAGAGGTCTGTCTGCCGAAGGACATTCCCTTATTTCTCAGATTATCATATGAAGGTCACATGAAGGACAAATTCAAACCCAAAATCTTCCCAAGGACAAAGGTGTTGAGTGATTTGAGCTGGTTATTGTACCATTTGTTGCTTGATGCGATGGAATTCCCATCTGCCTTAGATCTCGGTATAAATGAGTAACCTTACACCAGCTTTTCCACCCCCATTGAGGTCCCTTCTCCGAGTTTCCTAGAAAAATGGCTGCTATTGGTGCCCAGATGTTAATCAACTGAGCATATGCTCAAAGTTGTTTCGAAGAAGGCTTTTTAATATCACCTTCCTCAAGTTACAATATTACGTGTGTGTTGAGCTACCCAAACATAATTACATTCCTGAGCACATTAAATGCCGTAGAACTTTCTGTATTCGCTATAGGATTTTAGACTATCAATCACCACACTGCTGAGTAATTCATAGCTACTTTTTGGTGGAGATTTAAAATCAGGCTTTGTCTTCCACCCTTCCCCTGCTTGTGGCTTCCAAATCTGTAGTCTTAATCTTCCACACTAGCAATGAAAATCAACAGCAACCACATGTCAGGGTTCAAACAAACAAAGAAGCAGTTAGTAATCTTGACCAAGTGTAAAAATGCGCTCTTTCAATGTGCTTGGGAAAGGTGGTACCCAGAGGCAGGTGTTTCATCCTAGAAAGAGCTGTGAGTTAGAGCCTGGGATGGAGGGTTTTGAACATTGAGTCTTGGGGCAGTTTGCCAGTTTCAACTGCAGAGTGAGTAAGATAGACCTACAAACACTTGTCTGAACCAGTATAAAGAAAAATCATCTGGGAAAATTAATTGCCACCGCTTCTTAATGCATATGGTGAAAGGGGTCTTTTCTCCCCACTGAGGCCATTCTCAGGCTTTAGCAAATGAGAGCCAGGACTAGACTTCTTGGTGGCATCTGCAGGGCCCCTGGGGGGATAATGAGGTCCAGTCCAGCCTTAAAGAACTCTTTGTCCTAGTTTGCACTCAAGCTTCTTTTTAACAATAGTTAAAGATTCCCCAGAAGACTTTCAACACGGAAACTGAGGCATAAAAATGAGTCACTTTTTACTTTTTGTAATGGAACCTAGCAGCCACCTTGGACCACTTCCAGCCAGAGTGAAGCCCCTCCTTGTAAGCACCATTATTAGCAATGAGGAAAAGTCAGCAGAATCACCAGTGCCTAAATGTCTTAAAAGTAGTGGGTTAGCAAGGATTGGGCTCACTGAAGGACAATAGCCATACAAATGTCCAGGTGTTTGGCTGACCTAGAGATGGTAATGAACAGAGACAGGGGTGTGTGCACATTGGGTAGGAATTTGCATGGAAGTATGTTTGGTGAGTGTATGCATGTGCTCCTCTGTGTATGTGTGTGTGTGTGTGTGTGTGTGTGTGTGTGTGTGTGTGAAAACACTGGATAGTTTTAAAAAATGTTATTAGTGCTGGGTAGATGTCACAGAGGGTAAAAATCCTTGCCTTTCAAGACTATAAAGCTGTGGGTTCAATTTCCAGAACTCACACATAAGAAAGTTGGGCATGGTGGTGTGTATTTGTGGTCCTACCACTTGGAAGGCAGAGACAGGCAGATCCCAAGAACTCACTAACCAGCTAGCGTGGTGATTTTCCAATTATCCTTAGGTTCAGGGCTTTGGGGCAAACTCAGTTTTACCTCTACATTTCTCTTAACTCTTTGCTCACTCCTTAAGCACAGTGACAGTGTCCAGTTTCTCCCAAATAGGCATATTCCTCCTGGCCAGGGCTGGAGAGGAGCCCCCACCTCCCATCTTCTCATATGGCTCTCTCACATTAATGGACTTGACCCTTATCTCTTGTCCTGTAATGTGAAATACAATTCCCAAAACTGTAAAATATTAAACAGATTGCAAAAATGAGTAACAGGCTGAAAAAAAAAATGAACTGAACCAAATTTTAAAGGACTTCAAAAGCAGTCTTTGGTTAATGTTGGCTACTTTTCAACTACAAACTCAAAGATACAGAGGGCCATCCAACTGTGGAATGCAATCCCACTGGATACCAGACCAGGTAAGATGACCTCAGACCACAAGAGACAGCACAGCTCACACACCTGCCTGGGATGGAGTGCCTCAGATGGAGAGCTGCTTAGAGAAAAATGGAATAACCTGTGGACAGAGAACAGTGTCGTGCCATGTGTGAGCTGATGCTCTTTTGTGCAGAAAAAAAAAAATGTAAACATCAAGCTAGTCAATACTGAGACCGTGATAGAATTTGTGGATGTGGCTTCTTAGTTCCTTAAGAATAAAAGGAAATGTGGTGTACATCTTTACCACGGGGTTCTTCACTACATTAATAAATATCTGGTACACTCAAGATGTTTGCAGAAAGAAATGTTTATATAGATAACTATGTGTTGACGGCGCCTATAGCCAAATCTATTCAGTGGGTAGGAATTAAATGCCCAAGCCCAGATGCCCCATTCATTCTGTAAAATTCAGGAGTATTTAGCTTCCCATGAGAGAGGCAGAGCATGTCCCTGGCCTCCATACTACACTCCAGAGTTTGGGGCACAAGCATTAGCATATCCAAAGCCTCGAGAATGTTTTACAGAAGTATGAGAAGTAATACTTGGATCTTGTTTCAGTACCTACAGCTGGACCAACCACACCAAACGGGAACCCAGTGGATGAGTGTGACGATGACCAGGCCAACTGCCACAGTGGCACAGGTGATGACTTCCAACTCACAGGTGCAGAGCCCACCCCCATCCCATCATTGTGCCTTGTCAGTCTGTGTCCTGATCCTCTGTGTGTGTGTTTGTCACTCATTAGTGGTTGGTAGCAGGGTACTGACAGGGTCACTGGAGAATGGAAATTTGCTATCCTACATGTGGCTTCATTTCCTTCTGCCATTCACATAAACAAATCACTCCTAATATCTGTAGCTATTTTCAGAGCTGAGTGTGTTAAGTTTATCTTTAGGAAGCACCTCCCACAGTAACATGCACACCACCCATCCCCAACCACATACTATAAAGCATTCACTTTCCTTTCCTAATGAGGACAAAATTGCTTGGGTGGAGACTTTATCCAACGAATTGATTTAATTAAATGTGTAATTTCAATGCGGCTTTTAAGTTAGGATTTTGCAAATCGTTTTGTATTAAAATTTACAAAGGCAGAGTTGCCTATGACTTCACATCAGCCCTGGCTGGCAGTTTCATTAAATGGGGATACACCAGTGTCTCAAGGTCTATCTAGTGTTACTCTCACACCACCCAAACTACAGAAGCTATTAAGAACCCTTTCTTTCCACTTAGGATGGCAGAGGGAATTAAGCAAATGGGTAAATAGGATTGCCCACTGGAAAATTGGCCAGGGCACTAAAATTCACACCCTATTTCTGCAAAAGATATCACAGGACCTTTATAACTGTCTGGGACAGAAAACTCTGACAATTGATTTATGTTATATATGCATGTGCTTATATGTGCATGCACATGTGTGTGCTTGTGTGAGCAGGCACATATGTGTGCTTGTGAAAGTCAGAGACTGACATTGAATGTCCTCTTCAATTCTTATTTTTGGAGACATAGTCTCTCACTAAACTAGGAGACCCCTCCCCTCTTCCCACCCCAGTTTGGCTAGACTGGCTGACCACTGAGTTCAAGGAAATTACCTGTCTCTGCCTACCCCACAGTAGGATTTCAGGTGTGTACTTTGGCTCCTAACTTTGGGTTTAAAATGTCTTTCTTTGCTATTTATTCTGTCACCTATAAAAACTGACTGCAGTGGATTTAAACAGACAGGGGCATTCATAGGCCGTAGAGACCCAAGTCCTTCCCTCCCAGACAGATGAGATTTAACACATGTGGATGGAGCCTGGGCACATGCTTGTTTGAGGGTCTGCAGAGTTGTGCTGGCCTTTATGCACAATCCCACTTGGAAGATGTTGATAAGAGTAACAAACACCAGGAGGCACCAGGTCAGGAGAGCACCCATAGCTCTGTGTTGCAGGCAGCCAACTGATGCCTGTTCTGCATTTGGTTTGGGGACTGAGAAGGCAGGCAAGACCTTCTTTCCATCCATCTCAGAACACACACTTGGCACAGTTGTGCTTTGGTTTAGTGGTCAGCGTGACAGGTGAGAATGGACTCGGCTTTGCCCTGGCCAACTTGTATTGTCCACTGCCTCTCAGGAACACAGAGGATGGGGACCCACGAGAACCAAGGAGAGAAAATCAGTGAGCACCATGCCTAGATGCTAAAGGCCAGGTTTGGGTTGTTGTCCTTTGCAGAGACACAGGTTAATGTTACAAAATAGAGATGTCTGTGGCCTGATTTGCCCTCTAGTAGGTGACCAGTGGGTGGGACCTATCCCCAGCTTTTTCATTTGTTTTCCCTTTTGGGCTTCATGCACCTAGATTTTTATGTGGGTACTAGGGATCAAACACGGGTCCTTGGCTTATGCAACAAGTACTTCCCAGCTGAACTGTCTTCCCAAGCACCTGCCCCAGAGCCCCTACAATGAATTTTCATGAGCCAAATTGAAGGTGCTATCATGTAATTTTCTAATAATGCAAGGCTGATGGCTGAGCATATTAGAGCAAAAATTTAAGGAATGTCCCTCGGTTCATTTCCAATTACTTCAAAATTTCTCCTCTGCTAGAGGGAAAGAGCTCTGGGCTCCTGGGTAAAATATAAGATTAAAGGGGGTGGGGGGAACCAACCCAGAAATGTAGCATGGCTAACCAGAACTTTTATATTTAAGCCCCACTCTCTTGTTGCCCTCCACATTTCAAAGATAATCACTTATCACATGGCTGCGGGCCGTCAATGCAAATCTCATACATAAGTAGCCACAAGTCACAAAAAGTTTGTCCAATTAATGCAGAGACTATGTCAGACAAATTCTGTAGCCAATATAGAAAACAGAGTTCCATCCTTAAGCCAAGCCTCGGACAACCTTCCCAAAGGTGCCTGTAAGCAGGCCACTCCAAGCTTCAGGGTTCTGTGGACCACAATGCAGCCTCAGCAGAGTCCCTTATGAAAAGGAGGCATTTCAGTATCACAGTACACCCTTTTCAATTGCCCTCTGTGGAGGGCTCTCATGAGCCCTGGGGTGGTCAGTTAATATTGATTAGAAACAAAGGTTCAGACTTACTCCCCATATCCGAACAAACGGCCTTCTCATTTTTACATTAGTTCATGACTGAGCCAGCTGAAATTGGAGCCTTTCAATGAATAGGGCAAGCCTGTTAGCCTGGAGCAAGGCGCATATGAGGCAAGCTGCGCACCCTAGAAAATGTGTCATTCAGAGTGGAAACAGTGACAGCCCTTGAGAGGACAAGGTTTTGTTTCGCCTACAGTGGTGAAATGGTTTCTTTAACAGAGGAAAAAAATTTTTTCTTAATTTTTTTTCAAGTTACCATGGTATGAAAGAAAATTGCTATTTTCTTAGGCTAGGATGTCTCTACAATTCTAAAAATCTATGCCTATTAGTAAGAACCTCAGGGGCTGGTCATGCTCAGCCCATAGCCCACCAAGAACACATAATCTTATTCATTCTCATACTTCATTTTCATTGGTTATATTGAATATATTATATTGGTCAAAATTAAAAAATGTCAGAGGAGAATGTATCACTGTTTTTCAGGAAAAGGCAGTGCTCACATAACTTCATTTTCACAAATCCAACTAACTATTCCTGACCTGAGTACCTTTCATCTGTTAAACACTGACCCTCTGAGCTAACAGCCGCTCCAAGCGACTTTCTCGGTACAAAATTCATACCTCCTGAACTCACACCAGGCCCAAGTAATTCTCTTCATGTAAAACACACATATACACACACAAAAAGAAAACACATACAGAAAAAAAAAAACAAAAAAACTTGAGCTCGCCTGACCCAAGTACCTCTAACATCCTAGAATCAGCCTATTCTGGCATTACCCTTTTGGCTGATTGTGACAAGCTTGATGGCCAGAACTATAAACTTTGGGTGTCCCGTGTAATAAAACAGGGGGAGCGTGTTTCTCACTTGAACTCCAAGAGCAGGGCATATGGAAAGAGGGTTGATTCTCTCTTGAGCAATACCCTCTGCACATTCAGAGTCTGTTCATATTATTCTCCTGGAGTGACATATTTAATAAAGAGGGGAGCAAATATTTCAGACACATGCTACACTATCACTCACAAATGAAGCTGACGTTCAGGTGTCCCGTGGTAGGAATTGGAGACTGTATTAGGTCTCTATGCTTTCTGGCCCAAGTTAAGGTTGATCCCTGAAGTTGCTGAACTGCAAACTCTTTTGAAAGGCAGTGGGAGATGAAATTTCACCTTGAGCCATGTGGCCCCAACAGTAGAATTCAGCTTCTAGCCTGTAACAAAACTGATCATGCGTATCAGATATGAAAGCGAGTGTTCACCTTGAATCTCTCGCCTCTCTGTCCACTGGGGACAGTATGCTAATGTATTCTGGCCTCCCTCCAATCCTGCCATCAGATGCTCACCTTCTTAACTCACAGTGTGCATAATCCCTTCTCTCCAGTGCCCACCTTACTGAGGCCATGAATATGTGACCCTCCTTACCATTTCCACTCAGGTAGTGCAAGGGTTTAGCTCAGACACTGCTAGATGGTCCAGAAGTAAAACATTGCAGCTCTCTAATGCATGCCAGTGCATTAATGTAAGTTCTAGTTTGTGGAGCTGTAGGAAATGACAGGCCTGTGTAGAGACCATCACAGATCTGTATGAACTGAGGCTGCTGGGCAGAACACAAATGCAGCATCTTAGACCCACATGCAGAACACCCTGCAATAAGTCTCGGCTCACCCCACCCTGCCTCTGCCCTGAGTAGACCAGTGCTTATACCCTGGCATAAAGATCAATTCCTCGGGGCTCGGGAGATAGCTTAGCATACAACACACACACACACACACACACACACACACAGGTGTGTGCACACTGACATAGAAAATCTGTTCCCTGCAACCAGAGCCTGTGTGGCAATACACTTGAGGATGGCTCCCTCAAACCCCTGAGTAAAAAGCAGCACACCGCTTGTTTCTCAGGCCCTGTGAATTGAAGACTCATCTGAGAAGCTCTGGAAAATAATTTATTTCAAGTCCTTTTCTTCCAGATACTTAGTTCCCACTAAGTCCCAGAGGGACTTAGTAGAAAGGAAACTGTCATGAGTCATCAAGGTTATTCTTGCGAAAGGACAAGTCTGAGAACTCTGTCAGGGCCTGTGGATGGCTTCCTGCACGAGAATGAATAGTGGCATGTACTTGTAATCCCAGCATTAGGGAGGCAGAGACAGGAGGATCCCTGGGGCTAGGTGGCTAGCCAGCCTAGCCTAACCAGCAAGCCCTGGGTCTCAGTGACACCCCCCCCCAATAACCCAAGGTAGGAAAGACATCTGATATTAGCCTCTTGCTTTCATATACTGGAGCACACATAATGGGCATGCTTATATACAAGTGTACATATTCATGTATCCTCATATGCAAGCACTCTCTCTCTCTCTCACACACACACACACACACACACACACACACACACACACACACACACTCAGAGATAGGGAGAGCAAGAGAACCACTTAGACAGCCTAGGGTGGGAATGAGTGTGGATGGCAGAGGAGCAGTGCACATGAGAAGTTAAAGTCTGCAGAAGCATGTAGCCCTTTCCACTGACAGAGATTTCCCAGGAAGTCCCAGGCTGATTCAAAGCTGACAGTATTTACGAAATCATTGTCCAACCCCTGAGTCTTTTGGGAGTGTGAGGAAATGTCTGTCCCCTTTGCCTTCACTACCACCCACCACTTCTCCAAACCATATTCTAAGCAGAATATTTGTTCCTGGAAAAAAATAAACAGCTCTGCCAGAGGGAAGAATTAAAAAGGGAAGAACCACAGTCATCCACTTTAAACCTTCAGTTTTAAAAATACCTTGTGGGGACTGACCTCATGACTTCCCTGAGGGCATACTTCTCAATCGCTGGGAACTATTTGGAGCTTCAAGGCATAGGTCAAGTTTAATACTACAGTCAGTGAGGATGATTAGTGCCCTGGCCTTTCACTGTTGAAAGTGAATGTCACAGTAAGCTTTAGAACAAAGTCTCTGACTCCCCATGCCTTCTAGATATTTGATAAGAAAATGTGTCAGGATATAAGGCTCACTTGAAAACTGCTACAAGTCCTCACCATCGTTGAGAGAGAGAGAGAGAGAGAGAGAGAGAGAGAGAGAGAGAGAGATGCATAATAGCCCAATTTAGCAATTTCGTGTGTGTGTGTGTGTGTGTGTGTGTGTGTGTGTGTGTGTGTGTGTGTGTTTAGTAATACTTTTAGAGCTAGGGCAATGGATCAGTTGGTAAATGGCTTCCCTGCAAGACTGAGGACCTGAAGCCAGCTGTTAAAGCCCCTAAGAAAAAAGCTGAGCATGGTAGTAATAAGTTTGCAGTCCAGTGTTAGGGGAGTGGACCCCTGAGGCTCACTAGCCAGCCAGTCTAGCCTGCTTGGGTGACCCTGTTTCAAAGAAGGTGGATGACATTTTTGAGCATGACATCTTGAGCTGTCTTCTGGCATCCACATGCACATGCCCTTGCACACTCACCCATGTGAATCTGAATCTGCGCACACATGTAAACATATACATCATATGCATAAGAAATAAAATAAAACAATTTTATGGTAATGTTGTTTGAATTAGATATTGTGGTAGACCAAGTTTTAGTCAGATGTGATTGACCCTGGCAGGAACTGAAGCAAGACTTGTCTGCGGGGAATGTGTAAATATGTGAACTTGTAACATTATCCACCCTACCTCTCTTTTCTTATTTTGGTATGCTACTGCTCTTATTTTTCAGGAGGCACCACTGTCCTGGCCACAGAGAAGCCAACCATTATAGACAGCACCATCCAATCAGGTATCAAAACCTAAGATGTCTAGATTACATGCACCCGTTCCAATCTCACTCCCAAATAGCAAGGCTGAGCTTTCTGGTTTTGGTTGCTCTAAAGGTCTAGGAGAGATGTCCAGGCATCCGGTCTCAGGGAAAGCTGTAAAAGCCACATGCCTTTGGTCCTCAGTAAGCTCCGGGGAACAAGGTTCTCGTCCTCATCAGTCATTGTCTGGTGACAAGTCCTAGCTACCCCCCAGGGAACTGAGCGACATACTTTGTTTAATTGCAGCACAGCTCTGATGTGGCCTGTGTTTGCAAACTAGAAGAAGGAAATCTCACCAGCCACAGCCTAACTATTTATTTTCATCACCATTCTGCAAAATCAAGAGGCGCAAAGTTTGTCTTTTGCGCCTGCCACGAAGTTGGCAGTTTTACAACGTCGCTTACAGTGGGTGTGCCATGAGGCAGGCTCAGGAAACCAAGGTTTACACTGTGCCTGGGCAGAGAAATATCCTGGGAGCAGCCCCCTTATCCTTAAGTCAGAGGAAAACCCAAGGACTCTGCACGCCCAACAGTGCGGGTTATCAAAGGCTGGCCTCTTTTGTTTTCTGTTACTATTCTGTGACATTCTTCCCCCACAGACTCCCATGAAGGGAAGCACTTGTATAAGCAACCGGAGTTGTTTTTTTTGTTTTTTTTTTTTTTTTTAAATACTTTGGAGTTAATCATTAGAGGAAGGTGAGAGGGTCAGCTTTCCAGATTCTTCCATTTCCTTTATTGAAGTTCACTCAGCCTTGGCCTTCACAGTCATTTATTAATGGATCGTGTGGTGTGTATCAATGTTTCCTCTGCACTGACTGCCTGTAAGAGGACTAGAAAGGACTGCCCTAATTAGCATGATTCCTTAAAGGCCACTGTCACCGTTGACCTGATTAAACTGCAAAGCAAACTTCTTCCGTGGAACTTTCTCCCATTTTCTGGTGCTTAGGCTGACAAAATGCTTGCTCTTACATAGCCTAAGGTGGAAGAACAGTCCCCTAGGTCCCCCATATGCTGTAAAATTTCCAGGATATAATTTGACTTTGGAGGCTGTAGCCTAAGATGTTGCTAGGCTCTGAACCAGGCCCTCAACAGGTCTCTCAGACAAATGATAGCAACAAGCAGATAAAGACACAGTGGGAAGAGAAACAGAGGTCCAAGGACTCTCAACTCCATCTTAGAGATTCCAACATGAGATTTATGTTTAAATAGAGGGCAAGAGGCATGCCATCAGCCCTGTGTGAGATCTTTCCAGAGACGTTTCCCCCTTCTAGCTGGCCCAGGCATGCGTTTTCCTCCCCCAGCATAAGATTCATGGGGAAATTCCAGTATTGTTTTCATAATCTGATGACAGAGGAAAGAATGCAATACCTCTTTGCCACTATTTTTCTATTACAAGGAGGAAGACCCTGGTTACATGTCCTGAGGGGGCTTCTCTGGACTGTGACTCTCAAATGCTGTCTTTGGAAGAGGTCAAAATGAATGATCGAAGTTCTGATGATGCCACATGTGCTTTAGCTGCTCTTCTAGTTTCTTCTCTTGCTGGACATGGTTAGGATCACCGCAGTAGAGAGCTTGCTCAGCTACCCCATTCACCACTCATCAAAAGAGAATAGGCATCTTTGAAAAGAATGAAAGTGAAGGTCACGGTGACCAGACCATCTGTGGTTCTGATAACACATTTGCTTTCTATGGGACCTCTAGGTCAACCTTGTGAAGGCCTTAAACAGGGCCAATCAGCCCTCCCTCGGGGTCTGCCAAGGCCAGAGGGCAGGTTTATAGAACATGAATAAGTAGGGCTTATTATTGCTATCACCATCTAGACAAGACTGGTTCAAACAACCTATCTGACCATAGAGATAGACAATATACATATGATCACCTATTTATTCCATTGTCTGAGTTATGAATCTGATCTCTACCTTCTCAGTGGAAGGTCATGAACTGTGGGACCTTTGGAAGATATCTGTTCATTATAGCATTCTGATTAGGTCACTGCATAGGCCTCTTGGGGACTGAATGTGACTTGAACCAGGTGTCCAGCTGAAGACTAGGTTGACCATGTGTAAACCTTGATGCATACAGGCCTCACATGCTTCATAGGCGGAAGTGGCAGCAGACAGACCCCCAAGTCTTCATCAAAATTCTATTTTTCTAAGCAGTTACAGACTAAGAAGAATATTAAGATTCTGTCTTAAGTGCTGATGGGTATCTCAGTGAGTAAATGCAAGCACTTACCCTTGCTGTGTAAGCATGAATGCCTAAGTCCAATCACTAGAACCCACAGAGAAAGCAGGGTATATGGAGCATTCATGCAGCTGGAGACAGGCAGATCTTTGTGACCTTCTGGCTACCAGGCCAAGACCTACTTGGCAAGTTCCAGACCCCAATGTAAGCCTATCACATGAAAACAAGACATGCCCAAGGGATGTCATTTGAGGTTGACCCCTGACACACGCATAAACATGCACACATGCATGAATACATACACTGAAGAGAGGGGCAGAGGGATGGAGGGAGGAAGGGAGAGAGAGACTTTATCTTGAGGATTTTTATTAATATAATAAACTCAGAGGAATACAATACCCATATACTGCCTACATTGTCATCACTGGTATAAAAACCTATTGATTCTTGGACAGAAAGTGCTAAAAACCTTCCTGTTTAATTCAGCTCTCTCTGCAAAAGACTTTCATCCTCTGAGGGTCTTCCCATAACCCCACAGCAGCTCACGGTGTGTTAGTGACTTATGATTGTGTGGGACTTCTGTACTTGCTTGCTTAGACTCTAGGGCCAGTGAATGACTAAGTAGTGATCATATTAAATAGAAGCCAGGACTGGAAAATTAAGTCCTTGCCTATATCCTGTGCTAACAACTCAACTGCGAGCAAGATCGCTTCAGCAACACAGCTGGCACGTGCTCACAGAGGCCATAAATTTGTTTTAAGTTCAGAATATTGTTTCCTGCTATTTTTAAGAAGGAATTTAGTGCAATTATTACTACTGAATTTAATGAGAACAGTGCACACAACTCCAGGGCCTGGGTAATAATTTAAAGGCTTAGCTGACAGTGCCCCTCTGTCTTTGTCTCCTTCCTCCACTCGACTTCCTCATCTTCCTCTCTCCCCCTCTTCACCTCCTTTCCTGACCCTCTGCGTTCTTCTTTTATCTTCTGCAAACGTCTGTTGATAACTTGGATGTCTAGTCACTCCTCTATCCGGCCCTATCCAGGGTTACATGCTTCATAGTCTCCATGTCTCCCTGAAATGTATTGATTTTTTCTAACTGTATAAGATAGCCATATGTTATCAAAACAAGACAAGGAGATGAGGGTCCAATAAAATGTAAAAGTGGGTCCCCCGGTTTTGTAGGGCTGGCCAGGCCACTGGATGTTCAAAGCGGACCACTATTCACTGAGGAGAAGATTAACGTGAGAAACAACTTTCTCCCTGTCCCTGCTAAAATGCCAAGTTGATATGCTTTATAATGTCTTCAGAATGTTAGCCAACATCACCCACAGTGTAGATTTCTGGAGCAGAGAGTAAATTTTATGTGTTAGCAATGTGGATGGAACAAAAGTCATGCGTGTTGTGAAAGCTTTCTGCCCTCTTATATATCTTACAAAGCAGACTGAAGCAGAAAAGTCAAAACCTCACACTTTCACATCAACATTTCCTACCACGAAGTTACACAACAGTACATTCCAGGGCAAGGATATTGACCACACCATCTGCAAAAGTCAGCTTTGCAGTAACTTCTCAAGAGAGATTTTTGAGCCTTAGGAATCCCACTTTATACTCCAATATCGTGCACGTGAAAAAACTCTCTCCTTTGACGCTCAAGATGTCCTTTTGCATTAGCTGAGCATGTGCACAATAAACACAACATGTAACCATCTTTTGGAACCAGCTCTGCCCACCCTTTGGGAGGTCACATTACCTCCTTATTATAAGGAATTTCATTCCACTTCTGATTATTCATATGGTGAGTTCCTTCCAGAATTGAACATTAGCACTTGAAAAGAATTCCTAGGAAACCCAAACATGCATATTAAGTCATCCTTATCTATTTAATAAATTTTCCCAGTGAAATCCCTCCTTCCATTGTTCAGTGGGGGGAGGGGCACTGAAAGGTCTATGGAAGGACTTTGTGTTAAACACTTGGGCAAGTTAAAGAAATGCTCAAAAAGAGACTATGTCTCCACCTGACCCTAAGGCAGCCCATAATAGCAGGCTTCCTGTTA
The DNA here is from genome assembly GCA_004025045.1 of Sigmodon hispidus. Lineage (NCBI taxonomy): Eukaryota > Metazoa > Chordata > Mammalia > Rodentia > Cricetidae > Sigmodon > Sigmodon hispidus. The sequence continues at coordinate 182,072 of PVIH01001060.1, read as the reverse complement.
GTGTACAAAGCAAGTTCTTTGAGACTCCACTTTAATTGGCCAGAAGCCCCTGACATGCCTCTATCCAACTCAATACTGCCATCTTGTGGATGCCTGGTTCCAGGCTTGCTTTACCTGGGGATAGAGGACACACAATGATCTCTCTCATCTTTGGAATTGTTTTTAGCCTTCGCTGACTCTTCCCCCAAACAAAACCATACCGATTTCTTTTTTCAGTATTTCCAAACTCAAGACTCTTTCAGAGAACTGAATTGAGTGAATGAAAGGCTTTGAGGTTATAGAGCACTAAGGCCAGACACCTTCCTACAAACCCGTTAATGCTTTCAGCTTCCAAAAAAAAAAAAAAACATTTGAAGGATTTAAAAAATTATTTCTGAAGGGTCAATGTTAAAATGAATTTGGGATTTTATGTGACCTCAAATTGAGGTTTAAGTGGAGTGAACAATTTATATGCAAATTTAGAAGTTCACCAAAAAAGCCAGAGATTTATTCTGAAATTAATTAACCTGATGGAAAGCACAGAAGAAAGAAAATAATCATGTGCAAAATGCTTCAGTCATCCCTCGCTGACACAGGCTTGCGCTGTCAGCTGGTGTGATGAGAACATGGCTCAGAGCTAGGCTCCCTGTCAAGTCACCCAACTTGGAAGGCCCACAGTCAGTCTCTTATAAGATTCCTTTCATTGATGATATCAGGTTTTATGGTTCATCCTCAGTAGCAGACTACTTTTCCTATTGATTATTGTGCAAACAATAGAAATGGCTCTGATGTCCAGCACAGGAAAGTAGCCTTCCTGGAAATTTCACATAAACCGGATTCACTTGTTAAAGATGGATACGCATACAAATAAAATGGTAATGCTAAATACAACTTGCAAATATTTTGAGGTGTCTGGGCCTGTTAGTTTCTTGGTAATCCTGGACTTTGTGGGTTTCCCAGAGCTTTAAAACAGATATGAGATTATTAAAAAAAAAAAAAAATGTTTCCCAGGAGAGTATTAACGGCCTTCCTGAACCTGGTGGTTAACTGTCCTCATATGTCTGTCTTTTCCCACTGAAGAGTTCCCGACCTATGGTTTTAACTGTGAGTTTGGCTGGGGCTCTCACAAAACGTTCTGCCATTGGGAACATGACAGCCACGCCCAGCTCAAGTGGAGTGTGCTGACCAGCAAGACCGGGCCCATCCAGGACCATACAGGTAAGAGTATCACCATGGCTCCAGGCTAGGCACATCTTTGCTTACCAGGGAAGGTTCCTGACACCAGTAGCTTTATGGGTGATAAGAAATGCTGGAAGCATCCACTCCTGCTTCTGTGTTCTGGAATTCTCAGGTTTCTTTTTCTCAATAGAGAGAGGCTTGGGGCCAGAATAGGATTTCTGATTGAGTCTGGCCTCTGGTTGGCCTCCCTAAAAACCAACAAAGTAAGCAAAAGTGGAAGAGCCATGTTTACTTTTCACCAAAATCAACTTTAGCCACATTCAGTGAACTCAAGCTCATTATAGTATTCCTATACTTTTACTAAGGACATTTTCGGGGATGGGGGCTTAAACCCAGTCATGATTTATATATATAATAAAAAAGACATGGGAACATGTTCCTGAAATCCTAGCACTCAGAAGGGACAAACAGGAGGAACAGAAGTTCAAGGTCATCTTGGCTACATACTAGCTTCTAGACCATCACGGACTATGTGAGACCCTGCCTCAGAAAAGAAATAATACTGTCCAGTGGAGATTCTCTGTGCATAAGCATGCCTTATTGGTGACCTCTACATTCCAGACCCTATGCTAATGCATGGCCAGGCATAGCACACCATCCTGGTCCTTCTTCTCTGTTCCCCTAAAGTAAGGGAGAACAGTTCAGTGGACATCACTCAACCTAGCCCCATTCCTCTAAGCTCCTTACTCCAGATCTCCAACAGTATTTTTCTCTTATGAAAAAATGGCCAGGAGAGGAACGATTCAGTGTGTTCCTTCTCACTGCTGTCCAGTTGGGGTTATCTGTTCTGTGTGTGTGTGTGTGTGTGTGTGTGTGTGTGTGTGTGTGTGTGTGTTTTATCATTACCCCACATGAGGTTCTTTTACAGAGCCAGCAGCATTCTGACACACTCACACATACACCTACTTCCACAGACACACTCCTTACACACACACATTCACACACACTCCACCCTTGAAATATATTTAGTAGTGGCCCAACAAAAGACCCTAAGTTGAGTATTTGGGGTGCTATTAAGAACCCCTAAATTCTTACATGCAGCCCTGGGGGTGGCTGGCTTGTGGGCTGCCAGATGTGAAGAAGGTACCCCTCACCCCTCTCCCATTCTGCTGTTCACTTTTCCACAGTGAATACAAGCACACAGTAAGCTGAAGAGGCCCCTTTCTGCCACGGCTACCTCCTTTCCTAATGAGAGTGACAAGGAAATTGGACAAAATTGGACTCCTTCAATTCCGAGACACTTTCCATTGAATCTTAAGACAAGCGATTTTAGAAAACTTAAAATACTTTGACTGTAAATGGCACTGTACACATAAATGGCATCAGATTAACTAAATGCAATTAGCTGAGATGAAGGCGGTAATGGTGGAAAAATGGATGCAAAGTGAAGCAAAATGGCTCAGTAGGACCTGACATCCAAAGCGGGTGAAAAGCTATGTTAGCCAGAGACAAAAGCTGAAAGGCTCGCAGAAGTAGAGTGATAATTGAGAAAATGAGGACTCAGTTCCCGACCCAGAGTCTGATAAAATGTCTGAAAGGGAAACACCGGTACTTTGTGCAAGGAGGACTCACAGGAGGAATGTATTTCTGGGATTCACAGCAGAGAAATGACTCCTTCCGACTATGTGGCTCCTTTGTTCTCCCAGTCACTGAGACTGACTGGCAGCTGGCTGTGCCTTAACTAGAAAGAACTCAAAAGATCATCTGGGAGGAGTAGGCATGCCTGGAATGGAAAAGGCAGGAACCTGTTAACGAGAAACAATCTAGATGAAAACAGCCCCCACCTGCTAGCTCTTACGTACTTGGATAATCACAGATAGTCACTTTTTTTTTTTTTTTTTTCTTCTTTGAGACAGGGACTCATTCATGCCAGAGCTGGCCTTAAATTCTTACTGTGTGGCTGGTGATGACCTTGAACTTCTAATCTTCCTTTTGCTATCTTAGAGTGCTAGGACATAGGCATGTGTTGCCACACCCAGGTTTCTATGGTCCTGGGAATGAACCCAGAAGGCTTCATGCATGCTAGACGTGCACTGTACAAATTGTGCTACAATCCCAGCCCTGTACTTTTAAATGATATTATTAGGAAGCTAGGTAATGGAGTGCTCATTAGCATTCCAGCCTTCAGCAGGAGGACCACAAGTTCAAGACCAGCCCATAGTGAAATTTCTTCTGTAGAGCAATGATAATAATATTACAAATTGACTGTTGAGGCTTTTTAAAATTATAACTACTTTGGTAAAATTCAAATGTAAAGGAAGCCCACTGGGTTTTGTACTCTTTGCTGTGGGAATAGATCTGTGTATCTCTTTTATTAATGATTCCAGCTTTTTCTCCTTGTTCGCTGAATGCTGAGGGGGCTAAGGAGGAGGGTCTGGTGTCTAGTTTTGAACAGAAACCATTACAGTGTGACTGAAGGAGTGTCCAGTGGTAGAGGTATGCAGTAAGGGTAAAAGAGAACCCAGTGAGGAGTGGGTAGATGGTTCTGTCAGTCAATGCCTGTCATGCAAACATAGGACCTTAGCTCAGATATCCAGTGCCCAGGCCTGACCTAGTGCACCTGTAACCCCACTGTTGGGAGGTAGGGACTAGAGGGTCTTTGGGGCTGGTGATAAGCCTACCTACCCAAATCAGGAACACAAGGTTCACTGAGAGACCATCTTAAAACAAGGTGGAGACATAATTGAAAGATGTGTAGAATCCATTTCTGACCTACACATATACACACATGCACCTGTGCACACACCAAGATTCACCCAGAATCACAACTCAGGAGGTCAGAGTAATTTCTCTGAGGTGATAACCAGTGTGTAGTTGGGACAAAGGCTATATGTGCAGCAATTAGACTGGAGGCAGAAGTGTGGTCCCAAAAATCTTGTTTCCTCCCTTTGGCATTGCCCAATGTGGTCTTTTCCCAAAGGATCAGGAGGTAGGCACAGAACAGATGTGCTTTTCCCTTGCATCTTAGTGGGCCAACTTGCCACTCACAGAGGCAATGGCATTGTCAAAAAGAGACACCAGGTCTTGACAGATAATAGAAACCCAGGAGTAACAGATTCAGCAGGCAATCAGGGGACACTTGCTACATGGTGGAGAGCTATCCCCTGCAATATCTTCCACACATCTAGAGCAGTGACCTGTGTCCCCTCTTCTTTGTGGGTCTACTCATTGATTTAATAAGAGCATCCATGGAAGCTCAGGTTGATTGCCCAGTAAAAGAAGGGAGCTCCCTACTGACAGACGCATAGAGACTACTGAAACTAGGCATGAGGACATGCCCACACATGCATAGTGAAAAGGTACCTCATAGGTCTGCAAGCCTGTGAGCCAGGGAAGGAAACCCCCTGCTGCCCTCTGAGGCCTGAGCATCACATTACATCCCCAGTTACATCAGGTGAGGTGTGGGAGTTGGTGATTCCTATTCATAGAGCAGAAAGGTAGCCCACAAGTTGTGTGTTTGGACCAGGTGGAAGCAGGAACAATCATTCCCACTGGGAGTGATTAAAGCAAAACCTACAGCAAGATCTCATGCGCCATAAACGTTGCCATTGTCAAGTGCCTGTTCAAAATGAGCGTCAGAAATGCAGGCTTGCTTCTCCTTGGGCAGGAAGCACAGCAAACAGAAGCAAGTGTTCACAAGTTCACAAGTGAGAGTCAAACTCTTGGGCACACTTGAGAAATCCATAGACCATTAACATAAACTACAGGGAAAATAAGACAATTTAAAAAAAAATGTTCAGGGATTATTGAGATGGCTCTGTCAAGGAGGAAAAAGTACTTGCTTAATAAACACAATGATATGAATTCAATCCTCAGAATCCATTAAAAAAAAATGGTGTGCTGGCATGGATTTATTGTCCTAGCACAAGGGACAGGTCTACGTTTGAAGCTGGCCATCCAAACTCTCTTATTTGTGGAGCTATAAAAAACAAAGTGATTAGCATCTCAAAAAAACAAAGTGATTAGCATCTGAAGAATAATATCTCTGGCTTCCACATGCATAGTATGGGTGTGCTGAAACATTCTGGAGACAGACTGTGCTTAGAGTCTATCTTTCATAGTACGAAGGTAATGTAAGTTATAGCCTGGTTTCCGTGGTACCATGATCCAAGTAAGGAGAACCTAAACAAAGTCTACTCAACACTTCTTAGAACAAGTCCACCAGTGCCCTTGGGGTTCCCAATAATCACATCTGCACTTTCCACTGACTGCTTGGTTCCTTGGTGTCCAGCCCAGGAGAATGTCTTTGTGGGTAGGTAGTACTTGACAGGAAAGAGAGAAAAGAGTTGTAGACTTTTCTGGTCTCCCTGACACAGAGTTTTGCCTCAGCAGGAGATGGGAACTTCATCTATTCCCAAGCTGATGAAAATCAGAAGGGCAAAGTAGCCCGCCTGGTGAGCCCCGTGGTCTATTCCCAGACTTCTGCCCACTGCATGACCTTCTGGTATCACATGTCCGGCTCTCATGTCGGTACTCTGAGAGTCAAACTGCGCTACCAGAAGCCAGAGGAATACGATCAGCTGGTCTGGATGGTGGTTGGGCACCAAGGAGACCATTGGAAGGAAGGACGGGTCTTGCTACACAAATCTCTGAAACTATATCAGGTATGAACCCTCCCACAAAGGGAGGACTGGAGCTTTGGGACACTGGAATGTGTGAATGCTTCCTTACCCTGAACTTGTTGCCTCTGTGGCATTTGTCTTGGTGACATATCTCACTGTCTCTTAGGTGACATCAGGAAAAAGGGAAAAAAATCTTTATCAGAATTTATTTTTGAGATGTCACAGATACCATTCTTTTCATTTAAGTCTTCCTTTATAAAAAAAAAATGAATGTCAGGAGAGGCTTGAACCACCTCTGCCACTGATAGGGAAGTGAAAATGGTCTTCCCGTGTCTATGTGCAATCTTGTGAGTTTAACTTACATGAAGTCTCATAAACTTATGCTGAATCTTCAGCTGAGAGAGTGTTTGTAAATGTTAATGTCAAAGATAGAGCTTTAAAATATCGGGAAAACCATCTCTCTTTTCTTTTTTTCAGGTGATTTTTGAAGGTGAAATCGGGAAAGGAAACCTAGGTGGGATCGCTGTGGATGACATCAGCATTAACAACCACATTTCTCAGGAGGACTGTGCAAGTAAGGGTGGGTTTGGGGTAGGAATGAGGAAAACCCTTTGCCCTAGCAGAATGCTTAGCATGTGACAGAGTTTGCCTTGTCATTTAGACCACAAGTCAAATGCAGGCAGGACATCAAGCGGGTCACCTTATCTTTACCTACCTTCTCCTCTAACCTAGTCACTTAGAAAGTCTGATTGATGCCCCTAGAATGCAAAAATGGTAGCTTAGAAATCATATCTGGCATATAGAAACATTTTGATGGAGAATAGAATGCACAGACATCTGGACTATACCCATATCCCATATCTGAGTGTGGAAACAAAGCAGTGGGCCTTCAAACGTGTTGATAACAGAGAATTTAATTAAGATTACATTGTCAAGGAGTCACAGACACCACCATTCATCCTGTATTATAAATAAGTAGATGCTTCTGGCTCTTCCAGTAGCTGACATGACTTGGCAGGTAATAGCAATTCAGAGATCTACCTAACAGAGTTGGTCATGATGGCCTTGTACAGTCCACAGATGAAAGTCAGACATAGCCAATTCATATTCCCCAGTTCTTGATCCGTAATTACAAATAGCATCACTAATGACAATGTAATAGCACAGTAATTAGTCTTAAGCTCCATTTGCTACACTGAAACTTTTGTTACATATCATTACATAATAGGCTGTTAATTATAACAGAATAAAATAAGCCTGCTGGGCAAATTGAAGACAAAGAAGGAAGGCCTGTTGGTTGCAATGGGGTTTTGGTCATTTCAACAACTTACAAATCTTTTATTATATAATACAATAACTATATGTAATTCTTAAAGGGACCATAATTTGATACCATTAATTGAAGAGACGAAAAGAAAAGGCATGAATAATGGCCTGCTTCTTCATTCTACATAAGGAAACCTCTCCAATGCCACCCTACCCAACGGCTTCACAAAACAATACAGCTTAATAGTTCAGCTGACATTGCTTTTGCAAATTATTCATTTCTATGGCTGTCTGACAATTCAAATGTACATTTGATATAGTTAACACAGTATTATAATACTGCACTCCCCTCCCAAGTTGAGACTAAGAAGTGGATATTCCATGGCTAGAAGAAATTAGAATCAAAACAAAACAAAACAAAACCTCAGTTTAGACCAATAAGTTTGTTTTAATATTTATTTTTTATTTTATGTGAATTGGTATTTTGCCTGCATGTATAACTGTGTAAGGGTGTCAGATCTTGAAATTACAGACAGTTGTTAGCTGCCATGTGAGTGCTGGGAATCAAACTCAGGTCCTCCAGAAGAACAGTCAGTGATCTTAACCACTGAGCCAACTCTCCAGCCCCCTAGGCCAATAAGTTATAATTGGCTATGTATTATATACAAAGCAATGTGCTAAGTGATACAGCGAATTAGATGAATGTTGGTCTTGTGAGTTTTTTTTCTTTTAATAGGTTTTTTTCCTACTTAGATATACCAATAAAAAGTGGTCTAAAGGGGCTGATTGAGACAGCAAGCTGAAGACCTGAGCTGGGATCTCTAGTATGCGGTTAGGACACATCTGGAATCTCATCATTGGGTAGGCAGGGACAAGTAGACCCCTGGAGCACATGGGCCAGCCAATCTACCTGAATGAATGAACTTCAGGCTCAAGGAAAGATCCAAAACTTAAAAAAGGAATTGAGAAGTGACACTTAATGTCAACCTCTGGCCTTCCCATGCATATATGTGTAGTTATACAATTATTCATAAAATATGTATTATTGAACAATTTAGTCATGGAGACTATGAGTACTAAATACAAATGAACCATTCATTTGTACAACTTTACTAAAGTATTTACTATGCACTAGACAAGATTTTAAATTCGGGGATATAGTAGGGAACTCAGGACTGTACCCAATCCTGAGGCTCCACTTTTTCCGTAGAATTCTATTTTATTTATTTTGGATAAAGTACAGGAAGACATTTCCTGGCTCAAAGAATCATTGTGCTATTACAAAAGCCAGCTCAGTACACACCAACAGCAGGAAGCAGCTACCAGCACACTCCAGCCTCAATGATGGGTCCGTTCCCATTTGTTTCTTGTTTATATCAGTCTTCTGCATTCCATGTGCCAAAACCTGTCCCTCTGCACGTCACAGTGTCTTACCAGTATTTCTGAGTCCTGTACAGGAACACAGTGCAATCTGAACTCCTATGAAAGACCAGCAGAGGGGCTGGAGAGTTTCTGTGCAGTTTGTGTATATCATATTTGTTTTATTTTACTGGCAGCTTAAACATCTCTTTCCATTTTCTTTGCCTTGTCAGAACCAACAGACCTAGATAAAAAGAACACAGAAATTAAAATTGATGAATCAGGTAAATTGATCTTACTGCTCAGCTTCTGTTTTAATTTCCTATGCTTTTTGTTGTTTGTAAATAAATGTCTCTGAAATCCTCCTACACTAGTGTATCCAGACACTTTAGATAAAATGAGTCCTTGTGCCTAAGTGAGTAGGTATGGATTGGGTCATTGTCACAGAGTATGTCCTCTGCTGTCAGGGGACTTGGGGAAGACAATGTGAGGTTGCACTCCGGGGACTAAGTATGTCCAATCAATCCCTCCCTACCTGAACTTTTTCACTGAAACACAATCACAAAAATATTGCGGAGATTATTGATGTTATCCTTTGAAGACAACAAACCCTCGTGTTTCTTTGCCTCCCTGGTGGAATCTTGAGGAGGCAGAAAGCCTAGCTTCTCTTAGGATCGTGTCCTATTTCCTTTCCCTGGCCCTACAGTCTTTGGGGGAGGGCAGGGGGGACGGACATTGATGATGAAACTTACTAAGGGCCTGCTTTACACTCCAAACACTAGACACTAGTCATCTTGAACCTTCAGAGCCGTTCACAAGGCAAGCTTCCTCCGGCTTGACAGACAACAGGGCTGAAGCATAAGTAGCACAGCTCATTAGGAGTAGCCTTGAATGTCTGATTAGCTGTAAAATGTATGGTTTGATTTAGCACTTCCTTGTTGCTCAGATGTAAGGCATGGTATCACAGCTAGGTCCTGGAAGCGTCCAAACCACCTGACCAGCACTGCTCACAGCTAGCAGGGACAGTGAGGCACCATTGTCATCTATTGCCATTGGAAACATGGTCCTACCGTATTTATGGCCTGCACAGACTGATAGAAACAATCAACAGGGCTCTGTGCTGTTGGAAATATTAGCACACTACCAAGTCCACACAGCTGTAAACTTTAGTAGAACTTGTTTCAAAACAATCTTTCCTCGCGGGAGAGGGTATTAATATGCCCCTGAGGCTTGTTTCCCCTTGTTTGGGGACTCACATCTCATATTTTTAGTTTTTGCTGATTGGAATCTCAGTTGATCAAAGCACCATTAAGTAAACACCACACAAGCTGCCCATTAGCATTTCAGTCCTGCTCCTAGCACCAGGTAATTAGGCTCAGAGCTCCCATGCTAATAACTTCTCATGTTCCACTCTATAGTAAACACATCCCTAGGGACTCCTTTGCAGAGCAGCGTGACTGTCTCCAGCAACCCTATCAGGGTGGTGAAGACGCTGATTATTAAATGTCTTCTATTTGGCACAACACAGACACTGTATCTTAGTCTGTTCATGATAAGAGTAAGCGTTAGTTTATTCAGGAAAAGAAAGGTCTCTCTTGCAGTATTACTAGATAGTTGAGGGTTTCAGAGAGATTATGGCTTTCTCTGCAAAAACCCATGGGGACACTAATAACAGCATCCCATAGTGGCACCATACTGGGTCTGCCCGGGAGGTCAGGCGAAAGACAGGAGAATGTTTAGATCCACCCACCAGACACAGGAGAGAGCTATGTGGCCAAAATCTGACAAAACTTCCATGCCTGCTCATCTCAAGCTGGGGATGTAACCCAGATGCTGAAATGCTTACCCAGCATGCACTGAGCTTTGGGTTTAATCTACAATACTGTATGTATGAGGTACAGTGGTGCATGCCTACAACCTTAACACCTAAGAAGTAGAGAAAGGAGGATCGGCAATGCAAGGTCATCCTCTGCTATATATCGTGTTTGAGACCAGCCTGGGTTTTGGAAACCATGACTAACTATCTGGATGAGAGCTATAAATATATCTGTCACTCTATGGTGATTTAAACTCGGTTGTGATCTCAGCGTCTACTTCCAAAGTCCAGCACCCTCACCTCCCACCCCTCCACTCCTCATGAACTGGAGCATGCAATGGCCCCTAGATCCCTCCCTTTTTCCTAGTTTTCTGTCTACTCACATGTGGCCTCTCAGTGATCATGAGTCCATCTTGTGTCCTTTCTTAGGGAGCACCCCAGGATATGAAGGAGATGGTAATGGTGACAAGAACATCTCCAGGAAGCCAGGCAATGTGCTTAAGACCCTGGACCCCATCCTCATCACCATCATAGCCATGAGTGCCCTGGGGGTGCTACTGGGTGCCATCTGTGGAGTTGTTCTGTATTGTGCCTGTTGGCACAATGGGATGTCGGAAAGAAACCTGTCTGCCCTGGAGAACTATAACTTTGAACTTGTGGATGGCGTAAAGTTGAAAAAAGACAAACTGAACCCACAGAGTAATTACTCAGAGGCATGAAGGTGTGAAGCTGGAAGGAGCACGGGATGACTGAGATGGGAGGACGGTGGAGTTGCAGGGACTCTGTCACTCTGCTTTCACTGTCCGCTGGGAAGGGCGTCCGTGATGCCACACCAGGCTTTTCTCAGGAGCTTCACTGAGCGTCACCTACAGACGCAAGAAGTGACTGGTAACAAGCGGAATCATGTACAGCCCGCTTTCTTCTCTTGGTTTCGTTTGGATAATCAGAAGCCAGTTGAGACTAAGTGTGACTGACTTCATGGTTCATCCTCTTTCTCTCCTTTTTCCTCTGTCTCCTGACCCTGTGATGAATTCTTCTCGGAAACTGCAAAATCCAAGATGCTGGCATCAGGCATTGTTCAGCGGGCCCTTTTGATGGACATGTGACCTATAGCCCAGTGCCCAGAGCATATTAACATAACCACAGTTCAGGGGATGCCAACATCCACCTTTGCATCGCTACCCACAGTGAGCACAGGGTGGGGAAAAACAAATTAGACTATTTCGTCTGCAAAGTACTGTGGCCTCAGTACCCATATAGCGTGTCAGCTCTGTTTACCAAGCAATACCGACAGAATTTCTTGATGTTTAACAGTGTTGTACCGAATCTCGTGTTTGTGACCTCCATTCAGAATACCATACCGTGCAGCCACCAAACTGCTGACACCCGGGTGTCTCGCTGATGACCACCACAAAAGTCTTCGGCACTGGCTAGTCTTTGTCCTCTCAAGTGCCTTTTTGTTTGTACTGATTCCTTGTGTCCCGTGGATGACCCACTCTGTTTCTGGTGAAAACCCTTCTTTTCAATCAGACCTGGTGGCCCACTGACTAAGAAGAAAGTATATTTTAGTGTGCTACGCCGACCCCGGGAAGGCAAGGGCTCTGAAGACCTGGCAACGTGGCTTAATTGTTCTGCTTTTTTCTGAAGTTCAATGTCATGTCTCTTGACCCTTTGTATAAAGCTGCAATGTTATCTCTCATTGTTCTTTCCTATGGAATGTATTTTCAGATGTAAACTCTTGGCTCTTTCTCTCCTCCCTCCCTCCCTCCGTCCTTTTTTCTTCTCTTAGAATCGAAGCATTTGCCACTGTCCATAATGAACCTTGCAGCTTTAACCTGCTGGCGATGGCGAACAATTTTGCTAGGCTTTATGTTTTAAGATAATTAAGTAAGGGGAATTCCTAACTTTGTCCTCCAAAGTCCAACTTTGGGTTTCTTGTTAACTGGTTAAAGTGACAGTATCTTTTTTCCTTAAGCCATGTGCCCGTCCATTCTGATTAGGCTGATGTTTGATATGAATGTTTTCATCTAATGGAAGTCATAGGTTGAAAGAGAAAAGAATATCAACTGGCTATCAGATGAGACCCCACAGGAAACACTGAATAAGATCCCCAAGTCTAAAGGACATGACAATTTTACATTCAAATATACAAAATGACCCCTGAGAATCTTTCCATTTTGTTATTGGGTCAGAGAAGGGGAGTCGAGAGAACAGCTCATTTAAGAGATAAACAATAAACCTGAGCCTGAGGCAAAACTATTTTAAGACCAGGCAGAAGGCGTGCATAAAATCAAAATAAATGTTTAGAGCAAGCCATTCAGCAGAAACCCTGAAAGAATAATTTTTAATGAATGTTTCTATAAACTTCCAATGGCTCATAAAGAGAAAAGGCCTAACTTAAGGGCTGGCAATCCATAACCTTCAACAGCCCAAAGAGGTAAATGATCTTAATCCAAAGCAGCTTGCAGCTAGCGGAGACTGTCCTGCTAAGCTGTATGAAGAACTCCAAACTCCTTGCCCATGTGGCTATAGGTGTCAGTTATGTTTCTTGGAGATCACTTTTGCTTCCTGGACGAAGGGTCTGTTCACCTTGGTTTAGTGAGATTAAGAGTGTCTTTTTTACAGGAAAGTATTGATCACTTTAAAAAAGAGACTATGTTTCTATTCCCGGGGCATCTATCTGTTCACTCCTTACAATCATACTGGGAGGAAAGCATTAAGTGAGAGTTTGTTTCTAAGGCAACAGACTTGACCTATGTCCTCAGCCAAGGAAAAAATGATACTGCAACTTTAAATTTTAAAGTACCTTGCACTGATAAATATATTTAAAAGTTATATGTTTATAAAGTTATTAATTTGTAAAGGCAGTGTTACAAAATGTTCAGTTTATATTGTTTTAGATTGTTTCTTAATTTTTAAAGGTGTAAAATAACATATTTTTTCTTTATTGAAATCTATAAGACTTTCTGTAGTAAGATGTCTCATTTTCTGGTATATTATTGCTTCATGTTTTGTACCCTCATAAAATTTTGTGCAAATTTTTTTTACAGAAATTTTTATTTTCTATGATGATATGTATGACACTTGTAAATTGTTGTTTCAAAATGAACAGCGAAGCCTTAACTTGAAATGACATTTGTATTCTCTGAGTAGCATAAAAAAAAACACCTAGAATGAACTGTAACTTAAGCTCCAAACTACACATTCCAAAGAAGCAGTTGAATTAAACATTTTCATAGAAATCCCAAACCTGATGGCTGTTATTCCATTAGCTCTGTTCTTGTTAAGGATGTTGGGGTCAGCCCACTTTCCAGTACCTTCCAAGATTTAAGTTATCTTTTCAACATAATCTCATAGTGGACAGAAAGCAAGCAGGCCCTTCCTAAGAGGGAGAATCTGAAACCAGGTCTTGGCAGGGAGGGGGCGAGCGAAGCAGAATTGGCCTCATTTTTTTTTCCACTCAAATTATATTGGTTTGTATATGTGAGGAAGTTGGTTTTATGATACTAACAGATTATTATTGGTGAGTCTTGCTCCTGTAGGAAACAGATGCATTTACATATTGATTATATACTAAATTTTGGGAAAGGGGAAAACTGAGCATAGTGTTACAACTGTCTGTTTGCTAAGCTTTGGAGAAATGTCCATTCCTTTGGGGACCAAAGCAATAGGAAAAAATACTCTCACACACACAAAACAGGTCCTTTAAAAAGTTCATCACAAGAGAACTAGCAGAACCCAGCCCCCACTCTGCAGGTAAGGGGTTACTTCTGTGCCCACCCCAATGGCAGAAAACCTCCATTATGAGAGCATTGGATCATGGGTTCTTGCTGCTGCTGCGGCTGCTCTGGGCTGTGAGTCAAGTTTCTCCACTTCCTGCTTTCCTGGATTCTGAAACCATTTCCCAAGATGTATCTAAGAATACAGAAAGCTCCCAACTGTGTGCTTTTATGTCTTTGCCTAGAAAGGAGATAAAACCATCGTTATTTTACTAAGATTAAATTCTTCTGACATTCAGAGACAGTTCCAGAAAACACAATTCATGCAAACAAGCTGTTTATCAGAATTAATCTAGATGTATTTTATTATTTATCTTGCCTTCTTGTTGTTGTTGCTGTTGTTTGGAGTTTTTTGTTCTGTTTTGTTTTTGAGGTAGGGGATCGTGTAGCCCAGGCTAGCCTCACACTCACTATGTAACCTTGAACTTCTGGTCCTCTTGCCTCTGTCTCTGAGGTGATGAGAAGTGTATATCAAATGCATACAGTGCTGAAGACAGAACACGGAACTCCATGCATGCCAGGCAAGCACTCTGCAAAGCCCCAGACCCCTAGACATAGTTTCAGAGCAACACAAAGACCATGAATTTACTGCCTCTGTGCCCTCTGAGGCTTTCAACACAGAAGTGTCTCACTTTTTTCTTCTCCCTGGTTGATAGTTTAGCTAAGCATTTCTTTTTGTTTAATCTGATAAATCATTGTCTAATACTTCCCAAATTTGTGGATTAAAACATCATGAGAATTGAAACATTTAATTTAAACATGAAAATAATTTACTGTCCTGTTTCCTGTATGTCCTGATAACTTTCCTGCCACTGGGGCTCAAAGCACATCTGTGCAAATCAAAGACACTGTCTAATGTTCCCATTTTGTACTTCTGCTTCCCAGTGGCAATTATAAGGCTTGTGGTTCATTAAAAAGCAGTTCTGCCAAGAATTAGCTTTTGTTTCTCCTAAACTGTATGTCCTAAGGAATCCTAAGCAACTGAACAACTGAGAAAACTGAATGGAAGAGTCCTCCAAAGGAGTCAAAGTTGGCATCAGGAGGCATGTGTACCCAGGAGATTTTCTCATTACCCAGTAACCCATATGAAAACTTGGAACCGGCAGCCCCCAGAGAGGATCTGTTCCTGCCCAGAAGGAATGAAGGAATCTCCCATGACCTGGGTTCCTTTTTATTGAGAACACTAGGTGTTTTTATTTTTTAAGGCAAGGTCTCACATAGCCCTGACTGGCTTTGAACTGGCCATGTAAGCAAGAATAACAATGAATTTCTCATCTTCCTCTGCCTTCCCAGTGCTCTGAGCCCCAGCCCTAGCTTATCCTTTTCTATAGCGACATTAATAATATCAAGTTTTAACAATCTCTTTATTTCTTCTTACAAATGAGAACTCCAAGGTTGAGAGAGGTCACAGGGTACACGCAGATGCATTTGGTCTTAACTTCCTTCCATGACTCCTGTCACTTCCTCTCAGGGCATTGTCTGCCAGGGTCTTCACAAATGGCCCTGCTACTAACAGCCTGTGTAAGAGATGAGAGTTGCCACTTAGATGTTATGTTTGATGGCAGATGATAATTATACATATTTTGGAGACATGATGTGATTTTTTAATACACATTACATAGTGTAGTTGTAATGTTCCAGTCATGGTGTTCACAAGACATTTGGTGACCTATGCCCACCCCTGTTACTCTGTCACCATATTGAGACATGTGTCTTAGCATTTCATCTTCTGGTGCTTTCTAAGCCTTCAAAAATAAGGGAAGGCATCTTTGCAAGGTTTGTAAACACCCCAAACTGACTACAAAGCAGTCTAGAAAATTCGTATGTTCAAAACCTTACTCAAAGCTGAGCATGGTGCCTCACACCTGAAATCCCAGCACTTGAGAGAGGAGGTCAAATCTGTCCTCAGCTATATAGTGAGTTCAAGGCCAGATGGAGCTACATGAGACTCTGCCTAAATATTTTTTTAAAGTAAATAAAATCTCACTCAGCTGAGCCCTGTGGCCATTTTGCCACCATAACATGTGAAGAGTCTAAATGTGGTTATTATATCAAGGGAAAGAGTCACTGCTGTGTATGCTGCTGGTTAAAGATTCTGAAGCACTACATAAGTATACCAAATCCTAGTTCTGTTCAGAGCTCATCCAGCAAGGTAAGAAAACTGAGTTTGAAAGAGCTTACTCCCCCAGATAGCTTTGAGATAAGACACAGCAACTCATTTCTAAAGATGCTAAAGCCCTAAGTGGTCCAGTGAGTCTGTTCTCTTCATGCTTCCTTCCTGATTTCTAATGTTGTTTAGGGTCTTTCTCACAAGTAGATAAGACTATATCAGGTCATGGCGTCTTCTGGTTAAGTAGGAGAGTCCAAAAATTTTTGTTTGCTTCTTTGTTTTTTTTTTTTTTAATAGAAAGGGGGTCTCAGGACTGATGGCACACAGTTATAATCCTAGGAAGGAAAAAGTGGAGGCAAGAGGATCAGGACTTCAAGGTCATCCTTGGCTATTAGCAAGTTCAAGGTCAAACTAGAATAAAGGAGACCATATTTCAGAAGTCAAAAATAAGGTCTCATCTCCACATGGTAATGAAATGTTACCTGGGATGATGGGTTAAACAGCCAGCACCTCATTTCCTCTGGGCTGGGGACAAACACGTACAACCTTCTGGCATCTTCAACAAGAAAATGAATTGGCAGGATAGACGGCAGGTTCTCCACTCCTCATGCCCCTTACAGTGGCTTGGCATTGCTGCTCCTCATTTGGACCAGAGCCAACTACACTTCTTTTCCTAAGGTCTTGTCACCACATCAGAGGTGTAAGCTGAAGGCCTGCTAGTCATGATGTGATCCTGCTGGGAAACCACCCATCCCCTATGAGCCATTAGTGCTGTGGGTCTGCCAAGGTTGGAAGCTTCTCATTGTTGACTAAATTATGTCTTAATGTCACAGGCATGACTTATTTGAAGGAGACTCAGTCACTCTCCTCAAGTCTCTGCCCTGACTCAAACACTCCACCTAAAAGGAATGTACTTTTAGGGTCTTAAATAGAACTTTCTTTTATTTGACTCTCAATTTTATCTATATTTAAACTTCCTAAGGACTGGGGCTGCAGTTCAGTTGATTCATTGAAGCCATGAGTTCCCAATTCAATACCGAGAACTGAAAAATAGATGTTGGGGTACACCCCTATAATCCTAGCATTCAAGATTTAAAAATATTGGAAGACAGAAGTTCAAAGTCAGTCAGCTACATGGTGCACCCAAAGCCAGACTGGAATAAGTGAGAGGCTCCTGTTGCAAAACCTTTGGGGAGGTTTGATCCTCTGTACATCAGTGTTCAGAGGTGGGGGCCTTTGAGATGTAACTGGATTAAGAAGGCTAGAACCCCATGAGTGGATATATCTATTTCTGGATTTAGAGCTAGAAGTAGTGGGAAGACATATGTCACTGAGACTGTGTCCTTGGAGGCTATATTTTGCCCCTGGGTCCCTCTCTCTTCTTACCCACTATAGTTGGTTACTACAAGGTAATCCACTCAGTTATGCCATTTACTCCCTGCCTTGATGTTCTGCCTAGTTACAGATCCACAATAATGGTACCAAATGACCATAAATTTAATAACATGAATTAAAATAAATATTTTGTCCTCATAAGTCAATTATCTCAGATGTACTGCCATAGCAACAGAAAACTGACTAACACAGCTGTGAAGTTGTAAACTATTTGAGTGTCAGTATGAGAAACAAGTTAAAAAATTACATACCTAGGTCATACAAAGCATGATGCAGATATTGTATAACATTACTGCCATACTGTCTATAATGTGTATATAAAACACAAACGAATTCTACCTTATACTTTGGTCTCATCTTTAAGATATCTGTTAGTCAGATTTTTCTCACTAACAAATATCTGATATGGTCATCTTAAAAGGAGGAAAATTCTGATGTGGCCCAGTGTAGTAAGAAATCTTAGGGTCCTGCCTGGCCAGTCCACAGCTGATCAGTCCCAAAATAAACATTCAGAGGCTTATGGTAAG
Source organism: Sigmodon hispidus (assembly GCA_004025045.1). NCBI lineage: Eukaryota > Metazoa > Chordata > Mammalia > Rodentia > Cricetidae > Sigmodon > Sigmodon hispidus. The sequence continues at coordinate 164,040 of PVIH01001060.1, read as the reverse complement.
TACAAGCTGTTTGGCCGATGGCTCAAGCATATTACTTGCTAACTCTTACTCTTAAACAAGCCCATGATTCTTACCATGTTGAGGCACGTGACTTGGTATCTTTTCTCAGAGCTGCATTCTCATCTCGCTTCCTCTACATCCTCTGTGTCTCACTGTTGTCTCCTTCTCTGCTCTTCTGCTTCCCAGAATTCTCCTAGTCTGGTTGCCTCACGTCTACTTTCTGTCTAGCTACTTGACCAATCAGAGTTTTATTAAGCCAATATTTAAAGTACAAAAGCATAGTCCCACAGCATCCCAGGGCTTCAGAGATTTCTAACAACGGTACCTTTGCCCCATTGCTTGTGACCTGAGGAAGCACAGGACATCATAGCAGGAGCATATGGCAGTAGATCTCTGTGCACAGCAAGCTGGTGGTGAAATCGATGTCACCACATGTTCTTCAACAAGCCTTCTAAATAGCTCATTTAATAAAACATGTGCTGTACAAGTCTGATGACCTGAGTTCAAGTCCCAGAACATATGGGAAAAAGCTGTATGGTTGTATGTGCTTGTAGTGCCTGCCTCAGGAAGGTAGAGACAGAAAGGTCCCTGGTACTGATGGTCAGCTAGCATACTCTGCAAGTTCTAGGCCAATGACAGACTGTATCTCAAAAATACAAAGTAGATGTGGCCTGCAGAAAAACAGCTTAGGCTGGTCCCCAGACTCCACATGCATATACACATGATTGTGTATGAGGGAATAGACATACACACAGAGGGAGTGTGTGTGTATGTGTGGGAACCTCATTGACCACATCATACCCAGAGTTACATGTACTGAAAGGAGAGCTCATCCTTTACATGGAGAGGTAGAAAGCTTCTGAGACAGAGCTACTGTCAGAATGCAAGAAGGAGGCTCCCAAGAAGCTCTCTCAGTTTCAGGATCCAACTTGAAGTTCAGTTTGAGTTCAATTTCTGCTACTCGAGAAATGAGCTACATCTCACCATTAAAGGGGAACCTTGGTGAGACCATGCTTTCCCACTTAGTCCCAGAAGAGTGGAATTCCCAAATGCCACCTGCAAAAAATGATTACCCAGAATACTGAATACATTTCACGACATGCCTACACACATGTGCATACTACACACACACCACTTCAGAAAGTGACTATATTACTATGTTATAGGCATATGACAAGTTAATAGTTAAAACTTACAGTCATGGAGTTCACAATCATTTTTGAGAGACTGTGTCTCCAGAAACAGTAGATAGTGGCTGAAAATGGCAGTTCAAGTTGTCCTCTGTCACACCGTCCCCAGTTTGTTTCCCATTCGTTGTGACTGGTGTGGCTATGCAGTCAGAGCTGAGTATAACATAGTGGTGAGAAAACTGATAGGTCCTAAAATGAGAGTACAGGAACCCCAGCACTATAGAGGAACCAGTGGATTGGAGATGCCACGAGAATAGAACCACCAAACCATATTGCTCCTGTTCAATCAATTAGCCAGGAAAAATGTAAACTTCTGTGACATCTAAGTCACTGCTATGATGTCTCTGTGCCCAACTCAAAATTGCCTGTGATATCTACCAAGTGAAAGGCATTCTACAAAATCGGAGAAGAGAGAACTGAACCCAGGCAGTCAGGCAGAGGCTTCTCATCATTGAAGGTGATGAGATGAGATCAAGTGAGGTGAATGAAAGAGTGTGGCAACAAACCCTGGAATGTTCAGGCAGGAGGCATCAGCAAACACAGAAACATAGGAAAACAGCACGGTCAAGAAGGAGGCAGAGGCTGAAGAGCAGGCTCTGTGTTGAAGAACACTTGCTGTTGTGGTGGTTTGGATAGGAATGACCCTCATAGGCTTCTATATTTGAGTACTTAGTCATCAAGGAGAGGCACCATTTGAAAAAAAGCAGCGGAGTACGAGGTGGGGCCTTGTTGGAGGAAGTGCGTCACGGAGGGGAAACCTCAAAGCCCTCTGTCATGGGCTTTCCACAGCGGGCCCAGTGTCTGTTTGTGCCTACAGAGGAGGATGTAAGTCTCAGCTACCTCTCCAGCACCATGTCTGCCTGTATACTGCCATGCTTCTCGCCAAGATAATAGACAAAGCCTCTGAAACTGTATATAAGCCTCAATTATGTACATTTTTTGTAAGAGTTGCCTTAGTCTTAGAGTATCTGTAGAGAAATAAACATTGAGTAAGAAACTGCTCTTCCAGAGGACCCTGGCTGACTCACAACCACCAGTAACTCCACTTCTTAATTCCTCCGACTCCAAGCACATACAAGGTACACAATCATACATGTAAGCAAAGCACTCGTAAAAAATAATTAATAAATTAAATAAATATTTTTAAAAGGACACATAAATCAAGACACACACAATAAACAGAAACTTAAAATTAGACAACAAAATAACAGGATATGACAAAAATAGACTTGCAGACTTGAGATAAATTTAAGGAACAGACTAGCATTATTACAGGCCTAACGAGTAACTTAAGGACAAGCAAAATAGTGCTGAAAATAGAATTGTTGATAAGAGGGGAATGGTATGATATGATTATGATTAACGGCAGCTAAAAGGAAAAAGAGGACTGGGGCATAGCTCTGTTGAAAGGACAAGGGGTATGATCCCCAGAACTGCATAAGCTGAGCAGGGTGATGGATGCCTATAATCCTAGCACTTGGGAAGTGGATGCAGGAGATGAAGAATTCAAAGTCATCTTCAGCTACACACCATTTTCTTCCTAGTCCTATAGCAGCCTGCCTATAGGAGCCCTTCCTCACACCCCACCCCATTCCCTGGGTCTCAGATCAAGGCCAGCATGAGGTACACAAGGCCTTGTCTCAAAAACAATTCTTTTTAGATTAAGTTCTTGATGCAGACCCTTTGTTCTTTCATTCCTGACCCTTCGGGACTTACTTTTAACTCCTACCATAGTCTACCTACAGGATCCTTTTTTCCCAGCCTACATCTTTCTCCGGGAACAGCCTTCTAGCTATTTCTCACCCCCGACCCTTGTATTAGCCTTCTCTTCTAGCCCATCTTCATTTCTTTGTGTCAGCATTTACCCCATGGAGCTCCCAGATTAGCACAGCCACCTTTCAGAACTCTCCTCAGTGAGTGTGGCTTCTGTCCCCAAGGCAACTCTAGAAAATCTAGATCTATACCCGGCCTGCTTACAGAGTACTCTGTGGCATGATCCACAGAAACACTTGCTACCAGGGTGCCCCAGTGGTCACTCTGGATGGGAACTCAGGTGAGACTGTGTTCTTCCTATCTCCTTTTCTTGTCTTTCCCAGATTACCCCTAGTCCTATAGCAGCCTGCCTACAGGAGGCCCTCTTACACACACCCCAGTCCTTGGGTCTCGGATCCTTGGTATGAACCCCAGTTCCTGCTAGCTTTACTCGCTGGTCCTCTCAATCTTTCTTCCTAGTCAATCTCTGTTCCTTTGTGTCACACACTGACCTCCAAAAGCACTGTCTACCAGGAACCCCACAGTCATCACACTTTCCTAAGATCCAGAGTGAGCAACAGCAACCAAAGAATGGAACACTTGCCCAACAAAGACAAGAGCTGATATCTATTCCAAGAAACACCTCAAACACCATAACTCCAGGTAGTTTTTTGGTTTTTTTTTTTTTTTTTTTTTTGCAATTCCATTGCAAAAACAGAAACATAAACAGCCAAGACAGAATGCCTCCTCCAGAAGCCAGTAACTTTATTGCAATAGGCTATGGGAAATACAATTCAAATGGAGGACAAGACAAGAGTCAAAATAGCAATTAAAGATATGCTCATGCACTTTAAAGAAGATATGAGTAAATCTTTTAATGAACTTTGTGAAAACACAGTTGCATGAAGTAACTAAAACATTTCAAGGTATGAAAATAGAAATAGAATCACTGATACAATCCGAAATAAAAATAAAACTAGAAATAAAAACTGTAAGATGTCAAACAAAAACCTCAGAGATAAGCCTCACCAATAGATTAAAAGATAGAAAGAGAAATTTCAGATCTGGATAATATAGAAGAAATAGGTAGTTTAGTAAATAATAATGATGTTAAACCTAAAAATATACAGGCACAGATCATCCAGAAAATCTAGGAAACTATGAAAAAATCTAACCTATGGATAGTAAGTATAGAGGAAAAAGAAGAAACCCAGGTCAAAGGCATGGAAAATATTTTCAACAGTATCATAGAAGAAAATTTCCTCCAACCAAAGAAAGAGATGCCTACAGGTTCAAGAAGCATAAAGAATACCAAATAGACAGTAGTAGAAAAGAAATTCTCCTTGACCTATAATAACCCAAAACACTAAACTACAGAACAAAAAAAATATGGATATTAAAACTTACAAGAGAAAAAGATTAAGGCACCTATAAAGGCAGGTTCACCTGACGTTTCAGTGAAAATAATGAGAGGAAGAAGGGCTGGAGTGATGTGCCACAAACTTTGAGGGACCACAGATGTAACTCCAGACAGACTACTAAATCCAGCAAAAGCATGAAGCACAATCTAAAGAAAAGCACTTCACAATAAAGTCAAATTTAAACAATTTCTACTTTACCAATACAGCTCTACAGAAGGCACTGAAAAAAAAAAAAAAAAAGACTATCTGAAGAGATTAACTCTTCCCAAGAAGACACAAGGAATAAATAATCTCATACCAGAAAATCAAATTAGGGGGCAGGGCACACCCTAACAACAAAATAACAAGAATTAATAAACACTGCTCATTAATGATTCCCAATATTAATTATCTGGATCCCCTAATAAAAAGACAAAAACTAACAGATTAGATTAGAAAACAAGATGCATTCCTCTGCTGCTGCATCCAAGAAAAACACACACACCAAAAAAGATTTTAAAACATCAAAAAATAAATATCTCAGTGTAAAAGGGTAGAAATCAGTATTTCAAGACAATAGAAACAAGAAATAAGCAAGTATAGCTATTTTAATATCAGACAAAGTAGATTTCAAACCAAACTTAATCAAACGAGATGGTACATGCCCTCATCCCTAACCCAGAAGCTAGTTCTAATTGAAAACCACTTTCCAGTGAAAATTTAGTTTTCTTGGCTAAAGTGGCCAATAAACTGAGGCTAGATACATCTTGGGCCTAGGGGAGAACCTACTGTCACACCACTGAACTCTTAAACTCCAAGCAGCTGCGATTATGTTCAAGAAAACAAAATTAAAGTTCTGTCATGGAGGAGAAAGAGGCTCACAAGATCCCACCCCTCCTAGAGTATCTATGAGCAATTAATAGTTGCTAGAGGAGAAGAAGAGATATTTTCCTTAGTGGTATAGACACTAGCAGGTTTTTCTTGTTCTTGTAAATAACTTTTCATCCATGCTCTTGTAAGGAACCTTAGTGAAGCCCATTTGGTCAGCAAATAATAATAATAAAGACATGAAAATAAAAGGGGGAGAGTTGAGAAGAGGAAAGAAATCCAAAGGGGGGGCAACGTATTGCCTAGAAATTACAATTAAGATACATGATATATGTACATAAAATGTCACAATGAAACCAATTATTTACAATCAATACATGCTAAGTCATGAAAAAAACCACTTTTGAATGTTCACAATTCATTTTACTTCAGTTTTTTTCCTTATTATCTTTAAGTAAACTTAATAGTTTTCTTTAAAATTGCATCTATAATCCTGATTATATAAGAATAAATTAGCCATTTATCTATCCACCAGTCAACCTGTATTACGCCTTTACCAGTATAATAGGAGAGATATTGATGAGCCTTTTTAGTTTATTTTCCTGCACTTTAAGACATTTACAGTAAAACAAGAAAGAAACTGCTCTCCAGCTGATGGGAAAGCAAACGTCCCAAGATGATTGATCCAGTAGTTTTGTCTATTTTACTCTCAATTTTCCCTTTTCCCTCATTTTAGGCAGCCAACCAGTTTTGTAATTCCTTGCCTCCAGCATTTGCTAGATGACAGGAGAGGAAGTTAATACCATAAAAGCATAAATCCATTGAAAAATCAATGTTAAGTATCTCGTAGTGAGTAAGACCAGGAGATAGGCTTGTAGGGCAATGAATGATGAACTGAAGATTCCATCAGTCAGACGCCATTCTGAACAGCACCCAAGGCAGGAACTTAAAAGAGGGGATTTATTGGCCAGGATTTCTTGTGCCCAGAAGATAGAAAAACTGAGGAATTATAAAACAAAACTCAAATGAATATTTATTCCTAAGTAAGTAAGCTGAATTTCTTTTTTTAAGCATTTAAAGGCTTTTTTTTTTTTTTTGGTAAGTTTAAATTCTATGATTCTGCTTTTTCTTGGAAACAGTTGTATTATCGGGAAGTTAACCCATTAGCTGATTGGAACATTGGCAGGGTGATCTATCTAAAGAAGAAAGAAGAGAGAAAGTGAGAGAGAGAGATTTCAGATGCGTTACTGTCAATGCAGGTTTTCAAACTAGTATCAAAGCCTGAAACAGGCTGGTACTACATACGAGCTCTGAGTGCTGAAACAAGAATGGTAATAGATACCGTCTACAATCATGTGAAGCCTAGATGTTTAGCAACCCCTTATAAAATCACTCTCACAGCTCAACAGCTTCAGATTTAGAAACAGAAGCAGGGGCTAGAGAGATGGCTTTGGGGTTAGGAGCACTGGCTGTTCTCCCAGAGGACCCGGGTTCAATTCCCAGCACCCACATGGCAGCTCACAATTGTCTATAACTCCTTTTCCAGAGATCTGACACTTTCATATCCATGCACATAAATATAAACAGAAGCATCTTAATCTGTATGTGTTCATAGGGCAGACTCTGTATTTGTCTGTGGGTGGCACAGAAGCACAGCACCCTGTCTCCCTCAGGGCTTGTGGCTAGTGACCCTGAGAGCTCGTCCCAAGGTGAAAGACAGCACTCCTCAATCTGACTCCCTGGCCTCACCTACACCATCAGATTTGAGGCTATAAAGGTCACCTTGAAAATGCTATTGTTTGCTCCTTCACCTGGCACTGGTACCCTTCAAAGTCATGCCAGTGTATAATTCACACTACCAAATCCATACATGTGACACATTTTTGCATAGCGGTACCTGAGAAGGGAGTTTCATAAAAGGAAACGTTACCATATTGTGAGCCCAATTTTCTCATGACGCTCTGAGTTCCCACGGAAGTCAACAGCAGTGATCTGTGGAGCCGCTCCAGCACAGTCATGCAAGGCGTAATGAGCCTGCTCACCTCAGGAGCCATTTCCCTCCCAGCAGAAGCACCCATCAACTGCTAAATGTGGGTCTTCAACACATCCAGAAAACTGGACAGACCAATAGGTAAAAGCTATGGACACAGGGAAATACTGTTTGTATTGAAGGCTACATGTCAAAAGAAGTCCAAGTGATTTCCTATCACTTATCATATAAATGATAGCTGACGAAATAAGACAACTATATAGAACTCTCAACCACTTCAATCAGCTTGCTATCTTAACAACTATACTCTCACGAGAGCTGCACTAGTAAATCTCATCTCCACATCTATTCCCTCCCATTTAAGCATCAGAAATGAACTTCTTTACTAGACCTTACTTTAAAATTTAAAATTTAGACTATCTTTAAAATTAAAAAAAAAATGCCTGCCCATCCAGAAGTGTAGGGGGGAAATGATTGTGCTAGCCCAGCATAGACTGTGGTCTACCTACCCATGCTCTGAACAGTAATATTCAGGATCTGCTAGTGTCCACACTGGAGGAGACAGATGCTTAACCACAGGGGACCTGCAGAGTTACCTGATTCTACCTTCCTCTCTCTCCTTCCCTCCCTCTCTCTTTTCCTTCTTTTCTCCCAAATAAATCCATTAATTGCTTATTAGCACAAGGTTTTACGTCATATTAAGAGACACAAAGGGGCTAGGGTAATAGATCAGTCGTAAAGTGTTTTTGCCTTGCAAGCTCAAAGATCTGAGTTCTATTCCTAGCATCCTGAGAACAAGGCCTAGATTGGTGATGTATGCTTGTAACCCTAGCACTGGTAAAGAAGCAGGGAGGTAAGGGTAGGGGGGTATCCCTGAGGCTCACTGGCCATTCATCACACACACACACACACACACACACACACACACACACACACACACACACACACACACAGAGTCAGTTATGGTATCTATTGCTGTGAAAAGACACCATGACCATGGCAACTCTTATAAAGGAAAACATTTAATGGGAGCTACTTACAGTTTAGAGTTATACTCTGTTATTAGCATGTAGGCAGACATGGTGCTGGAGAGGTAGCTGAGAGTTCTACATCCTGATCAGTAGACAGCAGGAAGAGAATAAGGCACTGGGCCTGGCTTGAACATCTGAAATCCCAAAGCCTACCCCCAGTGATACACTTCCTCCAACAAAGCCATACCTACTCCAGCAAGGCCACACCTCCAATAATGCCGCTTCCTGTGAGTCTGTGGGGGCCATCATTCAAACCACACACACACACACACACACACACACACACACACACATATACTTAAAATTAAAATTAATCTTCTAAAAGATGTAGACAACCTCCTATATATCTGAGGCAACCTTTTGGGCTCCACATGTATGTGCATATGCATGCATAAATACTCACAGAGATGAACACATACAAATACATAACACACACACATAAAATACAGATTATGGCCCCAGAGACTTACAGATCTGTATGCTAAGTGTGGATGGCAAGGTGGAGGTACTGGCAAAGAGTCTAAGACTTAGCAGCCTCAGAAGTGAATACAAAAATCATTGCTCAATCATAATGTAATGTATTCAAGTTTCTGCAACTGGCTTAGGCTCAGAGACCCAGCAGTAGAAAAAGAAGATTTGTGTGTGAAATTTAACTGCCAATTGCCTAAAACACTAAGAAGTCGGTGTAATATTTTTTTTTTAAAAAAAATTTAAGTCAAAAGAACTGGGCACAAATCTAATTCTGCTACATATATAATTTGGCGTTGTTATGAAACTGCTCCATGACCCTCAATATAATGACTTTGTATTATTAAAATGTATTTTAATCTGTTGTAAAGGAGATAACACTTGATTTTTTCTTTTTTAGCAGAACTACTTCGGTTCAATACAAAGATTAATTTGGGCCCTGCATGAAGGTATGTACCTATGATCCCAGCACTTAGGAGGTAGGAGCACCAGGAGTTCAAGGTCATCCTCTGCTACATACCAAATTAAAGCTTCCTGACACCTCATCAAAAGAGAGAAGGGAAATGGAGGAAGAGAAAAGAAAGGAGAAGGAAGTGGGGGGGGAGGGAAAAGAAAGGGAGGGAATTACTAATAGTTCTCCTATCGGCTCCCACCCACATGGGAAGTCCTTGCGCTGGGCTCACCTGCTCCTTAAGATTCTGGCTGCTGGCTGCAGCCACTGTCATGGCCACCTGCTGCAGGCCTCCACAGTGCCCACTGTGCTCTGGAGGGTCTCTGCAGAGCTCCTCCCCCATTCCTCCACCTGTCCTTCCTGAGTGCTGGACCACAGGTGTACTTGCTGGCATTTATTCATTCATGGAAGTTCTAAGAACTTACAGTGGGTCAGATACTCTCTTATATTGATTCTGGTAAGTTCTCTGTTTCTCTAAAGCTCCCTGTCCAGAGTGGTCTATGTTCTCTGTGTCACAGGATGACTGCCCATATTAAGCAACACCATCTACAAAAGTGACACAGCACCCGAACCCTGTGAAACCACACAAATGGATATTGTTTCTCTTACTGTTTGGCATAAAATGTGTGGGCTGGAAAATGAAGTTATTAAAAAAAGCCATACCAGTGTTGTTTAAGATAGAGTTTCTATCACACACCCTTTGATGTCCACGAGTAACTATTTTTAACTCTGAAAACATCCTAGAGCACTTCCCTCCCCAGAAAACTCCACACCAATCGCCCTGCACGCTGCAGTTTACCCCTGTCTGGTGTCCTTTACACTCTCGGTACAGCGTCCTCTGTACAAGAGTCTTCTAGTTAAATATTAATGGCCTTCTTCTCCTTTGTGTTTGCTTTGTTGTTTCATTATTGGTTCATATGTGGTGACTATTTGTTTTAGCTGTTTTCATCGGGATGAGCCGATGCCCCCCCCCCTAAGCTTCCATCAGACAGTGCAGACGGTGCAGTGTGTACTGAAGCCTGTTCTGGAGAACTTTGTGGTGCTTACTCTGCACTACCAGTAGGGGTCACAAGGGCATTTCTCCCTAGGGTGAGACATAGACAAGAGAAACTCTCAAGGTATCACTTTGAGCAGCTCCCTTCCTCAACAGGACTTCCTAAATGTCACCCATGAGAGAATTGCCACAGGTCAGGTGGGGGATGGAGATGAGCCAGAAATTTTTGTGTCTGTCTGGTGAGTTGCCTCAAGTGTTCTTACAAGAGTAGCCATTCCACAGAAAATAAAGTGTCCAGAGTCTGTGGATGACTCACTTGTTTTCTGTCTGTGAGCACAGAGTAGCCTGCTGGGTTTTAGCTTGCTCCAAGTTTACTTCTCATCTGGCAACTTGACCCTTTGTTGAACTTATTGTGCTGTCATTGTCACTGTGTCATGCTTTTTTTTTTTTTTTTTTTTTTTTTAACCAAATAGCTGGCTTACTCTCTCCCTCCTCTTCACTTCCTGAAATCTCCTGCTCATTCTTGGATATACAACCTAACTGCTTGTGCAGTATGAGCCTTTCTTCTATTGGCAGGTGGGAGAGGGGCTGCCACCTGTGTCTGCAGGTGAGGGAGGGCTGCCACCTGTGTCTGCAGGTGAGAGAAGGTGCCACCTGTGTCTGCAGGTGAGAGAAGGCTACACCTGTGTGTGCAGGTGAGAGAAGGCTACACCTGTGTGTGCAGGTGAGGGAGGGCTGCCATCTGTGTGTGCAGATGAGAGAAGGCTACACCTGTGTGTGCAAGTGAGGGAGGGCTACACCTGTGTGTGCAGGTGAGGGAGGGCTGCCATCTGTGTCTGCAGGTGAGGGAGGGCTGCCATCTGTGTCTGCAGGTGAGGGAGGGCTGCCATCTGTGTCTGCAGGTGAGAGAAGGCTACACCTGTGTCTGCAGAAGGCTTTGTACAGGCTGCTCAGAGAAGCACCATGTAAACTTTAGAAGTATTTGTTTTCTAAATTAATCAACCTACAGTCAACAAAGGAAAGCCTTGTCTGGTTATTGGGAGAAACTTAGTAACTAGTACTAGCTGCTCTGTTAGATTCTAGGCACTCTCAAAGGTACTGGAAGTTGATGAGTCAAAGAACAGTGAGGTGGTTCAGATTTGAAATATAACAGGAAGCTTCTCTGGACACAGGCCTGGAAAAAAAATCAGGCCCAAACTGTTAGCAGGAGTCCAAAATGCCACAACTGATCTATGGAAGTTGGGACCCCTAGGCCACCAATCAAAGGGGATTGAGAGAGATAGAGACATCTTCCCAATGCCTGCACTCTAATCTTCAGCCATAATCACCATGTGTTAAGCATAGATTGAGGCAAGATATTTAGGGAACTTAGAAAACACAGTTTACCAGAAAGGTTTAGGTCAGATCCAGTCTAAGAACAAAGAAACAAGCTGCTGTCCTCTGTTCTGTCACCTCCAAAACTACATGCATTTGTTAAGCAATATTCTGGCAGTGTAAGATCCATTTTCTCTGTACCATCGGCCAAAGGAGCTTATACTTTCATAGAGAAACAAGGCGAATCTTTCCCAGCTATCAAAAGGCATTTTCTTTTGTCCTCCATCAATTGAAATCCCTCCCACCTCAACTACATGTTTGCATCTTTGTTTCTTTGGTTTCTGCATTCCCAGAGTTCCTGGGGGATGACAAGAAGCCAATGTAATCTCCTTTGAAATTTGCATTAACTTCGGATGTCTGTCTCCAATGCCCCCTCCCACTCACCCGCCCGCTCTGGAGGCTCAGCCAGCTAAGAATGGGGTTTCTCTGCTATCAAACACGTTTCAAGTCTTTCATTATCAATTCGCCAGTCCAGCACATAATGAGGTCTTGTAGCCGCAGATAGGGAATTCATTTCTCAGTCAAAAGGCTGAACTTGAAGCTGCCAGAGCGTGGACCATTATCTATAATTACTTCATAGGAATTCTACAATGGTAATTTGCTTTGGAAACTAGCAAAGTCAGGTTGCTGAGAGCTTTGTAGATTAAGTCCAGGCCAAGGCAAGATGAGCTAGGGCTGATATCTGAGAGGAGGCATTGCTCTTCTCTACTAAAATCAAACAGCCTATGCCCCAGGCAAAGCCAGGAAGCTGGTGACAATCACTCTCCACATTGGTTGGTTTCTGGAGTTCTGAGCTCTGCAGAGCCAGTTACTGTTTGAAGCCTGACAGTGAAAGTTCCTGTGGTAGTCACCACATCCCACACAGCTTGCTTCTACATCAGTGAGGCACCCCATCCTTGCACAGATTCAAGGAGGGGAAATGGTACACCATGAGAAAAAGAAAATTCTGGAAAACCCAAGGCACAAAAAGATATTTGTCAAAGGTTGATGAGTTGCAAAAAGGATGCACTAAGGCCAACTTGCCCTGACCTCTGAAAGCTGACAGTGGGTCTCTTTCCAGAGCTTGGCTATATGTGAAGTCGTCCTTGGGACTTGAGCCAACTAAAATGAGAGTTTTTACTCCACAAATGTTCAGAGATGTTCACAGTTACTTCTTTCCCAAGCCTACTTGTAAGTGGTAACCTGTATCAGTGTAACCACCAAGAGGGGAAGAACCTTTCTGTGCCATCTTTGACCCAAACATTAGTTGTATCAACTTGTTTACATAGACGGTGTTGGAAGTCACAGGCACTGCAGGGCATTTCACAAGTCGGGGAGTAGTGACGAGGCTTCTGGGTGAGCAAAAGGCTGTCTATGTGAGACCAGGGAGTGGGGGGGTGAGGGGGGGTGTTTAGTCTGTAAAATGCTTGCCTTGCAATCCAGGGGTCCCTGGGTAGATCCCCAAACCTGTGTGAAAAGAAAGCAGTAGCCACCCAAAAGGACAGAAGTAGCCCATTCTTCTGAAGCTACAGTGTGACATTGGAAGGCAAAAGGCAGAATGTGTTCAGGTTTTGGCCGTGTCCTATCAGAAGGCTTTTTTATTTTTCAGGAGCATCATAGCCTCATTACCAGCAGGTAGGTCTGAGGAGGGACTCAGAGTCCCGTTTCCTTGGAAACTGCAAAGTGAAGCCAACTGTGAAAAGCCTTTGCACAATTCCCTCATTGCCTGTTTTGGATGCTGAAGCTGCTTCCTCATGTCAAAGTGACCCAGGAGGCTCCGGTCCTCAGGCAAGCACAGGACATTCATTCCAACCCAAGCAAATCTGGCCCTAGTGTTTCATGGTGTTGGGTCTAAGGAAGCAAATTCATTCTCTCAGTTTCACTGATGTCAACGAACAAAGGCTGCTTTTTCTAGAATCACACCTGCAAGTTCTCACTGTTCACCACAGCCCTTACCATATGGAACATGGTACTACACAGATTGACAGTAGTAGAGAGAGTGTGTGTGTGTGTGTGTGTGTGTGTGTGTGTGTGTGTGTGTGTGTTCATGTGTAGGCCAGAGGCCGACCCCCAGCAGTCATTCTTCAGATATCATTCACCTACTCCTTTGATACAGAGTCTCTAGGATAGGGAGGCTATCCAGGCAGCCCCAGAGATCCACAGGCCTCCTCCTCACCAGCACTGAGATTACAGGAGTGCCTCACCATGCCCGGCTGTTTTATATGGGTCCTTGGATTGAACACAGGTATTCGTGGTTGTTCAAAAAGCACTTTGCCAGCTGATTCCAGTCCCCAGTGAGAGGATGAAGCTTCCATGTCTCTGAAGGCAGCACAGAGCCTAGTGTAGCCAGAAAACAAAGGCTGGAGAGAGTTAAATCAACACTAACACACAGAGGCTGAGAGACGGTTTATCAGAGAGGAATGCTTGCTGTTCTTCCAGAGGACGTCAGTTCGGCTCCAAGCACTCATGCCGGCTAGTTTATACCAACTGTAGCCCCAGCTGCAGAGGATCTAATGCTCTCTTCTGACCTCCACGGCACCCACTTGCCCATGCACATACACACAAATTTAAAATTAAAATTCAAAATGAGGTTCATGTATAAAAGAGGGCAGTTTGCAGGAAAATGCTGAAAAGCTTTCCTCACCTGGGCTTCATGTAGCAAATGGAGCATGCTTGAGGAAAGTTCTGGATGTTCAAACAGAAGAGGCAAGTACTATGTAAACATCCTACAAAGTGGAGGCTAGAGAGATGGCTCAGAGGTTAAGAGCCCTGACTGGTCTTCAGGAGTCCTGAGTTCAATTCCCAGCAACCACATGGTGGCTCACAAGCATCTATGGTGACATCTAGTACCCTCTTCTGTACACTGTATACATAATAAATAAATCTAAAAAAAAATCTACAAAGGTTACGAGCCTCTTGGCCCAGTCCTTGGGAATCCATGCTTTTCTCAGCTCTCTACCCCCCTCACATTCTGTAGACTATCTTTTTTTTTCTATTTTTTGTTGTAGTTATGGTTTTGTTGTTGTTTGAAACAGAGTTTCACTATGCACCCCTAGTTAACCTTAGGTAATCTTATTACAAAGCCCAGGCTGGCCTCAAACTCAGACAGATTTGCATGTTTCTGAGTCCTGGGATTAAAGGCATGTGCCAGTATACACAGTTTAAGATATTTTTATTTTATGTGTCTTAGTTAAGGTTTCTATTTCAGCAGTAAAACACCATGCCCAAAAATCAAGTGGGAGAGGAAAAGGTTCATTTACCTTAGATTTTCACATTGCTGTTCATCACTGAGGTCGGGACAGGAACTCATACAGGGCTGGATCCTGGAGGACAGAGGCCATGGAGGAGTGGTGCTTACCGGCTTGCTAATAACATAATAATGGCTTACTCAGCCTGCTTTCTTATAGAACCCAGAACCACCAGCCCAGGGATGGCACTAATTGAGAAAATGTCTTACAACTGGATCTCACTGAGACATTTTCTTGACTGAAGTTTCTGATGAGTCTAGCTTGGGTCCAGCTGACACATAAAACCCGACAGTATAGGTGTTTCTCCTGTATATTTGCTTGTGTGCATCATGAGTTTGCAGTGCCCTGGGTGGCCAGAAGAGAGTGTTGTATCTTCTGGAAATGGATTACAAATGGTTGTTAGCCATCGTGTGAATGCTGGGAACTAAACCTGGGTCCTCTTCAGAAGTGGCAAATGACCTTACCTACTGAAAAATCTCTCTAGCACCATCTCATTTTTTAATAAGCTGTCTCTATTTCTAATTCAAACTATGTGGTCCTCTTTTCTTGTCCTGAGATGTAAGGGTCTAGAACCAGGTGCCCTCTGAACTTAGATTAACACCTATAACATTAGTCTTGGTAAATGCCCAATAAATGCTTTTAGAGTGAAACATTACAGAATGGAGGCTATCTGCTGGTGAAATAGGACTTTGATACTTTTCAGCAGACACTGTTTAGGTAATTAACTCCATTCTTTTTTTTTTTTTTTTTTTTTTCCTTCTGTAGGAAATTTTCTCTTCTCAGTGCTGGAGAGATGGTTAAGAACAGCACTATGAAGGACTATAATTCAGTTCCCAGTCCCCATGTAGGGTGGCTCACTTTAGCTCCAGGGAATCTGAAGCTTCTAGTTTCCAGCGTGCGCGCACATGCGCGCACGATTCAAAATAGCAAACTAAGTCTTAGAGAAGAAGAAAAGAACTTTTCTAGCATAGCATGGCTTAGAAGAAAAGAATAGGTCTCCATGGCTACAAACCCTAGGTGTGGCCTTTGCAGCAAATCAACATAAAACAGCCTTGCAGGCAGGCCAGCTCCTAAGGAAGTACACAGCCACCCGTTCTACAATCATTTGAGATATTCACTTGCAAAAAAAATGAAATTCTATGACTGGAGAGACGGCTCAGCTCTCCAGATGATGTGCTGTTCCCACAGAGAACCTGAGTTCTGTTCCTAGCATCCACAGGGCAGCTTACAATGCAGCCCCTAACTGCAGTTCTGGTGCTCTAGTGCCATCTTCTGGTCACTGACAGCACTGCATTCACACAGTACATAAATGCAGGCAAAATGTTCATACACATAAAATAAATAATCTCTTTTAGAAATGTGAAATTCTTTTGTCCATCCTTATAGGCTTATCTGGAAATTGGTACTGGAAATGGAACATACAGTTTCTATACGTTCATTGTGAGATGATGTGCATGCCAAGGGTTAAAAACAGTTCCTGTTGAAAAACTGGCCTGTTTGTTTGAGTTTTTATTGTTGTTATTGTTTTCTACACACTACTAAAAACAAAACAAAACAAAACAAAACCCCACAAAGTTGCATTGATACTCCCTGTTTCTTCACTTGGCCATGCCACTAACAATTACTGTGTGCCAGACTGAGAGGTAACCAAAGGAAAAGATTCAGGATGCCACAGCTTCCAGTCACTCCTCTGTCCTGGCTGTTTTTCTTAAACTGAGGTGTTTTGTTTTGTTTTTGAGACTCTGCAGGTAGCCTGTGTTACTCAGTGAGTCACTGTGTAGGCAAACCCTAGCCTCTAACTCACTGCAATCCCTCTGCCTCACTCCTCACCAGTGCCAGGATTATGGGTGTAAGCAACCACACCCAGCTGACAGATTCTAACCAGAACAAAAACAACAAAAAAGTCGTCTTCTTCTTGAACAGCAGTCGGAATCGCTAATGTTTACGAGCTGAGCTGTTTACAGAGGTTCTCATAGTCGGGTGTGGTCTGTTGGAAACAGGAAGAAAAGCTACTTTCTCCTTTCTCACAGCCTCTCTCCATCACCCAGGCCTGCTGATAGAGCCGAGCAGGGCCTGGGGCTCCGCCCTCCTCCTTTTCCAATCAGTCCAAGACTTTTCCCAATAGGGGGAATGTTTCAGTGGCCTCTGGCCCATCTGACCTAATGCCCTAGGTCAGTGGTTCTCAGCCTTCCTAAAGCTGCAACCCTTTAATACAGTTCCTTGTATTGTGGTGACCACCCCCACCCCCCACCCCCGCTGCCATAAAATTATTTTTGTTGCTACTTTATAACTGTAATTTTGCTACTGTTATGAATTATAATGTAAACACCTGTGTTTTCCAATGGTCTTAGCTGCCCCCTGGGAAAAGATCATTTGTACCTCAAAAGGGGTCTCCACCTAGGACAATGGGAATCAGGCCACAGAAATTCCTCATGGAGCAACTGATTAATAAAAGACAAGAGAGGGTGGCACCTCTCTCTCTCTCTCTCTCTCTCTCTCTCTCTCTCTCTCTCTCTCTCTCTCTCTCCTTCCCTTCCTCCTCTCTCCCTCGCTCTGTCAGATTATTTACCTCCAAGGTTAAGGATAAAATGAACCCATTTGCTAACATTCAGAAGCTCAAATTTTCCTATTTCCCCACAGCTCTTGTGTTATGCTCATGTCTAGGAATTCCCAATGGCCACCACGGTGTTTGGACACGCTGTAACATGCATGAGGGTTTTATTGTTACATACACGTTCCAATGAACCTGGGTCAATAGCTTCATTCCCGTGGGGCAGTGGAAAGCTAACGACCCCCGCCCCCCAGTCCCGATGGGCAGGGAGCTTTAAAGAAAAACATATGGAGGTAAGGTGTGACTCCTTGGCATTCCGGGATTGGGCAAAAGCGATATAGCTGGTACAGCAGCTATCAGCTGAACCTAACTTTTGAATGTATTGGCTGTCAGGCGCGCTTGCAGACCTGGGCCCTGCCCTCAGGTACCAAATGCTTCTCTGAAACGGGGCCCCACCCTTAAGTACCAAATGTACAGATAAATCCAGGTCCTCACACTTGGAGCATATGATCTTGTTAAATGAGAGGAAATTAGCAAACAGGAAAGTGATGCAATCTAGGATTGGGGGCTCTAGGTAGGGACTTAGAAAAAAAAAACTCCAGATTCCAATCTGCTCCCTCCATCACCCAGTTCTGTGATAAAGGACAGACAATGAGAAACACTTTTATAAAGGAGTTTGGTTGCAAAGACTCTTCCTCATTCTGACTGGCCTGCAGAGCAGGGCCCTAGGGAGCAGTAAGCCTGAGTGAATGCAGTCAATGCAGACAAGATTACAGTGGGGGCTCTTAGTGACTGTCTGGCCAGAGGTAAGATTTTCAGTGGGAACGCACCTTCCCTTGTCAGACTGAAGGCGCTGCCCTTGTCTTCTGGCTTACAATCTTGCAACTGAGAAATTCTATGCTTTTCGCTCTCTCCATCTTTTGTGTGACCTGACTCAGGTAGCCTGTCAGAGTCATTTCATATCACAAGGCCCGCGATGCTATCTATACTCCTGTAGAGGCTATTTTTTAGTCCTAGGTATAGTGTTCTGAGCATGTTATGGGCCCTTTCAATTTTGGGATGTGCCCTTTGGCTCAGTTTTTCTTCTTCTTCTTCTTCTTCTTCTTCTTCTTCTTCTTCTTCTTCTTCTTCTTCTTCTTCTCCTTCCTCCTCCTCCTCCTCCTCCTCCTCCTCCTTCCTCCTCCTCCTTCCTCCTCCTTCTCCTCCTCCTTCTTCTTCCTCCTCCTCCTTCTCCTCCTCCTCCTTCTTCTTCCTCTTCCTCCTTCTCCTCCTCCTCCTCCTCCTTCTCCTCCTTCTTCTTCCTCCTCCTCCTTCTCCTCCTCCTCCTCTTCCTCCTCCTCCTCTTCTTCTTCATTTTTTGTATTGATCCTGTGGCAATTCCTAACACTCCATCTCCTATTCTTTCACTTTCTGATTCTGGGACTCCTAGTAGTCAGAGCTGAAATTTTCTCACCCATTAATGTGAGTGAGACCCCCCATCAGTGGGGGGCTTCCTCCCAGAAACCAGATTAGGCACAAGCCTCACCCAAACACCTGTTTCCACAGACAGATCCTTTATTAAGCAAGAAAGAAAAGTTAAATAGTTGCTTTCTGACTCAGGCAGGAAAAGAGCAGCAAATGACCTTGCAGGTGTAATTTTTAAAAGGAGAGAAGAGAGTGTGTCGGTGTTAAAATGGTCTAGGATGCCGTAGTAAAGGGGATGGGGAAGTAGGAAGGGGTTTCTGTCCAGGAGGGACAAAGGGCCGCCTCTGCATAGAGGAGACAGACTGCTTCAAAGGCAACCGGTGCTGTACAAAGGTAAAGCAGAAAACCCTGTGTTAGGAGTAGGTGTTAATTGCAAATATTAATTGAGTAACCAAAGGGGGCTTCTGATCGCTGAACTTCAGGAGTGGGCTTCAGGAGGAAGTGGATAATACAGAAATAGACCTTGGTGACTAGGAATGTAATCTAATAATTTTTAGCAAGGCAGAGAGAATGGGAGTGAAGGGCAAAGCCTGCCGGAGCCACACGCTCCTCCATGCTGGCTCTCAGTCTTACTTCTCACTCCCACTTCTCCCTTTATGCCTTGTTCATTAGTTTGCTTATTTGACTTTTTTGAGACAGAACCTCACTGTGTAGCCTAGGCTGGTCCTGAACTCATGATTGCTCTGCTTCAGCCTTCAGCCACCCAAGGCTCATAGAGATATGTCCATCACACCCAGATATGTAAATACTTTTAATGGCCTAGTCTTTCGTCTTCTCCCCTGACTTTGCTAATAAAACACTGGAAGAGCTGATGAGATGGTCCAGTGGATGGCAGTGCTTGTCTCATAAATCTGACAGAATGAGTTCAAGCCCCAGAAGCCCCACGGTGGAAAGAAAAAAACCAGCTGTCCTCTGGCCTGCACACATACAGCCACCATAGCACATAGACCCACATAACATATACCCCACACTAATAATAATAATAAATAAATAAAACAAAATTTAAATTTAAAAGGTTGTTAGAGGCACATTCTTATTTTAGCCTTTGTGATCGTTTTCTTATTTCTTGGCTGCTTATATTTTTTTAAAATATATTTATTTTATTTTATGTGTATGGACATTCTGCCTAGGTGTTCATGTTAGGATTTCTGGGGCATGGTACATGTGCTGGTAAATGCAGTATTCCAACATGGTGCCCATTCACTCTGCATGAGGGGTCACGCCCCTTTCATCCATATGCATGAACAGGCATAATCATGAAAACTCCACATGCTATAAGCCAAACTCCACCCTTATAAGCCAAAGACCCCACCTTGTTCTTTCTCCAAAAGTTTCCAAGTCACAATCCTGTTAAATAAACTCTAGCATGGGTTACTGGCATTCGTGATCTGTTCCCAAGCGTGTTAACAACAGTTTGTGTGTGCACCATGTGCATATATTGCTGTTGAAGGCCAGAAAGTGGTGTTGGATCTACTGGAATGGAGTTTCAGATGATTGTCAGCTGCTGTGTGGGTGCCAGGAATTGAACCCGGGTCCTCTGGAAGAGTGTCAGTGTTCTTTACCACAGAACCATCTCTCCAGCTCCCCTTCCTTTTTTTGGTTACAAAGGAAGGACCTTTGGACCATTTGCCCTCCTGGACTATTTTTAAGTGTGCTGGGCACGGGCATCAAACCCATTCACAATGTTGTATACCCACCATGACCAGCTATTTCCAGACCTTTTCTTCATTGCACATGGAAACTGCACCATTGAGCATGTCCCATTTCTCCTTCACCCTCCTGTGAACCAGCTCTCTGCACTCTCTCTATTAACCTGACTCCTCTGTGGACTTCATGTCCATGGACTCACGCAGTCCTTTTCCTTTGGGTCTGGCTTATTTTAAGTTGCATGTGTGCAATGGCTCATTTTAGCTTATAGAGTGCATAATCACTCTCTTTGTTTTTAAAGGTAATCGGGTGTGCACGCCACACCGTATGACCCATTCATTACCAATGCACATTTGGTTTCTTTCTACCTTTGGTTGTGCATGGCAGTACTATGTCCTTTGGTCTATGCTCATATGACTGATTCAGAGCCCTGTCTTGTGCCTCAGGTTCTGAAAGGCAAAATCCTCTCTACAGAAACCCCCTTTCAGGAATCTTAGTTTTCTTTCCACTTTCCTAGGTCATTTCACATCCAGGAGTCTCTTATTACTCAGGGACTCCTTGTAATCGTTCATTGGTGGTCCTTCTCTGCTGACCTGGAGGGTTTGGTTCCTTTCTACTTTTTTGCTTGCACGCTGAGTTGGGTAAGAGAGACATCTGAGGTCAATTTGCTCTAACCTAGCAGTCTTCCCTGTCCTCTTCGGTGTTTCCAGTGTTACTTAGTTCAGTATTTCCTGGAGATGTTGTTTTAATGAGTATGATTACAATCCTGTTAATAAAGGCATGCAAAGGAAGACTCTTATGAACAAATAAGCAAGAGAAGCATTAATTCACAGACATTTTCTTATAATTTGTTATTGCTTGTTGTAAGTAGTTTCTGGCCTGGACTTTCTGGGCCTCGATCAGAGGTTGAACCAGCAATCTGGCAGTCTGATAGACCCGCAGACCCATAGTCATACAGAAATACACAGATGCTTTCATTAATTTTATGCTGATTGGCCTAGGGCCCAGGCATATAACTTGCTAGCTCTCTAGTCTTAAACTAACCCATCTTTCTTAGCCTGTTCAGTCATGCAGCTTGGTGCCTTTTCTCAGCAGCATTTCCTTTGCATCTCCTGGCAGCTTCAGCTACTCTATGGCATCTGTCTCTGCTCTGAGATATTCTCAGGTTTTCTTAACCTGGTAGCCCCACCCACACTTCTTGTCTGCCTTTGGCCAATCAGCTTTTATTAAACTCATAGACAGGACAGATATGTACAACATTACCAGCATAATCCCACTACAATTGCTTAAACAAATTGATGATGCTCTTCAAGATATTTCTTTCATGTCAGCCTAAAAGCCGCACAAAGGCATTCTTCCTACTCACACACACATCTGTGTTAGATTCACCTTGTATATCTGCTTTATAGATTGAACTACAGGTTAGTTCATAACCAAAATACATACACTTACACCCACACACCTATACACAAACCCTCACTCCACTCACCTACATACATACACACATACTGTACACACTTACACATACCAAATATACACTTTTACAACTACTTATCTATATTCACACACTACATACATCACATGAATACATATACTCCTTAATCTATTTAGAAGAACCCCAAGGACATTTTGAGTAATGATTTAGCAGCTTAAGTTTCAATCTACCCACAGTGAAGATGCCCAAAGGGACTGTAAAGTTTTGTATCAGAATCTGAACTCTGAACATTTTCCAAGTCTTTGGTGTGTGGGGAGTGAGGATATAAGTTTAGATATGTATGCACATATGTAGATACATGTGTGGAAGCCAGATGTTACAATGAGCCATAGCCCTCTCTTTCTACACCCTAGTTTTGAGTCAGGATTTGCCCTGAGCCTAGAGTTCATCATACAGATGAGTCATTAGACCCACCTCTCTCCAGCGATCCCAGTATTAGAATTACAAGCAAGCGCTACCAGATATGGCTTTTTACATGGTGCTGGGGACCCAAACTCATGTTCTCATGCTGACATGAGAACTAATAGAGCCATCTCCCAAAGTTGCTTAAGGCTTTGGATTCTGTGGTTCCATCTTATGGACACAAATGAGATGCACCATATACAGTGGCTTCCAATTTCTTAAAAAAAAAAAAAAAAAACAAAAAGCCAAAGGATTGTTCTCTCCAGATGACCACTGAAGGCTCTCCCCTGCCAGTCATCTAGGCAGCCAGGGTCTGGGCTTCTGTGTTCTTTGTTCTGTCTGTTAAGTGCTTCCTATGAAGTTGTCCCACATTTGATGTGTTCTTTGTTCAGATAACACTCATTCCCTGCCAATTTAGAAAAGCACGCCTTAGTGCCATTGCTTTATCTGAAGGGAGAATAAAAAGTCTAAAATTTTGTTTTTCAAGGCTGGGTGGGGAGATGCTTTGCCACAAGCACCCAGTGATTTCCTCCATTCCTGATCCTGACATCTCTTTTATGGTTTGTCTCTTTTCTGAAGAAAGATGTGTTTTGTATGCCAAAAATGCCACTTGTTACAAATGCAGCACATGTCCCTCTGAACCCCTCCTGGGGTAACTTCATGATCTGCTGGAGTGTCTGGCTGATGCACAGTGTAGCTCAGCTGCCAGGACCCTAAATGGTTGCCGATTACAATTAAATGCAAATTAGCACGAGGAGCACACACAGAATCCTTTCAGGGGGCCTTCCTATTCCAAGGCACACATGCCACTCCAGGCTGTTAGGACGACATATCCCCACGTGAGCATATTGGCAAAAGAGCCCTATCACTACACCCTCATCTTTGATTGACACATCATGGGAAGCATGTGTTTAACCAGTTAAGAGGTTTAATTAGGTTAATGGACGCAGCCACAATGTACTCTGGGAGTCACTTGTGACAAGGAGTGACTCCTTGTCACCTACCAAGCTTGTCTCTGCTTGGCAGCATGCTCCTGGACTGGCCAGAAAACCAAGAGTCAGTGCATAGCTGCCCTCCCCCTTGGCTGCCTATTTCCTGATGTCTCCAGCCCTCAGTACAACACCTCAATATGGGAGATGTTTGCTTAGTTTGGTCAATCAATAAACCAATGGGTGCTCGGGCACTTATTTTCATGTCAGTGTCTTCATATGACATCAGAACCCTGTGCCTGAGGGTCCGGAGGAAGTACTGACAGATTAGTCAGGGAGGTGAGCACTCAGGCTGAACTTCCACCTTGCTACATCCTACAGTTGGAACAGACAAAGCTGGAGTGTGAAGTTGCCATGCCACCGGGTACCCTCACTTAAACTCTCAGCATGGCACTGCTTCCTCTGCCAATACCTTACAAAATGCCTGTGCGCATGGCTCCGTTTGACTTATGAGAGTTACTGTGCTCATTTATTAGATAAAAATGCTCTTTAGCACACGAGGCAGAGGTCATGAGATTTATTACCATTAATGCCACTGTGCGATTACTGCCTTCCCTGGGCTGTATTTTCTGGCTTATTCTGCATCAAGGTGGCATCCCAGGAACTAGTGCTTTTTTATTATTATTATTTTTATTATGAATAGTCACACTTTCTATCCGTGTATATCCTATTCAAGGTCTCTTCCCCCTCCCACCCCCTCCATTCACTCTCTCTTCTCCACATCTCTCCATCTTCTCCCCAGCATGGGCAGGAGGTCCCAAGGTCAGGAACTAGTTCTTAACAATGATACAAATTGTAATTAGAACCAGCTAATGGAAGCTGGGTGCTCTCCCTAAGGGTAGGGCTTACCACTTCACATCATGAGAGACAATATAGCCTCTACCCAGTCTTCTGGGGACACTTCCCTGGGAACACAAGCCCATGCTTGCGTGCATCCTTTCACAGTCAATCCAGGTGTGGATGTTGCTGCTACAGCCACCAGGTATGTACCAGAAGACACTAGCATCTGATGGGGAAGACACACACCCCAAAACTCAGCCCTCAGCCTAACGACCAGCATGTGAGATACCACACTGGGGCAGAAGCAGGATATCCTGATCCTTTCTTTAATAGAAAATTTCCTAATAAAACAATGCTGGTATTATTATAGGCCTGTATTTGGGGCAATATGTTTTTCTTTTTGAGACAGGATCTCACGTATCTTGGAGTGACTTCTAACTCAATATACAGTCCAGGCTGGCCCTAAATTCCTGATTCTCTTGCCTCCACCTCTTAAACTCTGGGATTACAGACAAACACCAGTACATTCATCTTTATACAGTTTTGGGGATGGAGCCTAGGACCTTGTTCATGCTAGGCAAGCACTTTACTAAGTGAGCTGCATCCCAGCCCCTTGGGGTGATTTTCTAATCATCAACACTGAACCAGAACATTCATGTGAATGGAAATGATCTGTGTCCATTCCAGCCTAAGGTATTCAAAGTCTGGTAATCTCCTCTCCACATACTCTCCTGCCCCAGTTCCTGTGGAGACAACAGAATAGAAGTAGACAAGAATCAAGATGACTATGCTGTGGTACATTACCCACCCCTCCAGGTTACCCACATCAATGCATTTCAAGGATGGAAGCACAGTCCCATCTAAAGCCATGGCAATGAGTGTCTACACTTTTCATAGCACCTAAGCTGACCCTGCCTAATGCAAATGACTGTTCTGATTTGACCCACATCTTCCCAGTGCTCTGTTCTGTCATTTCCAAAGTGTCTGTATCAGCTGTGGTTTTTCTGCTCTGCTGTCCTCACCCGAGAACCTTCACACCTTGCTTCTCCAGGGAAGGGGACAATGAGAGATCACCCTTGTTTGCCATTTTGTCCCAGGACTTCAGTAACAAGGCAACATTAACCAGGACAAAGGAGAATGAAGAACAATGGTATCAGTTAGCAGACCTGGTGTCCTCATGGGAAGTCCTGGCAGAAATGAAGCCATCTTAAAGAGACACTGTTCCATGTCCCATCAGCTTCCAGACTGTTGAAACAATGAACTCTCAAAAACTGGAATTTCTCAGGAAACTCATGCTAGAAAAAGATAAAAACTGAAGCCTTGTGTCAGAAGAAGAGTAGCTGTTACCAGGAAGAGATTTTATACAGTTATGACAACTTGTCAGACCACCTTGCAGAAAGAGATTGGAGCTGAGACAAGGATGGATCAGTGATGGACAGAACTGTTGTAAACGATTTCCGGCCCCGTTTGGGCCAGAGGTCTGATCTTGCCCGTGGTGGCTTTTATCTCTTAAAAAATGACTCAGATGCTTATACTAATTTCATCCTGTTTGGCCTATGTCTCAGGCACATTACTAGCTAGTTCTTTCATCTTAATTCAACCCATTTCCATTAATCTACCTGGTCACATGGCCATGGCTGAATGGCTCATACCTGTATTCCTACATGCTGCTCCTTTGGCGTCGGGATGGAGTCTGGTTGACTTCACCCTCCTTCACCTGTCTCTGCTCTGATTCCTCCACCCACTTCTATGGTGCTTCACAAAGGTCAAAACAGTTCTTTATTTATAGGACTGGATACAGAAACAGACCCACCACATAGAACCACACTGACCAGGATTGCTTAACTATGTATGCTCTTGCTCTGTATGTATGTTTGTTTGTATGTATATATGTATATTTTAGCATTTTTCATTTAAAAGATATTTTTTAATTTTACGTACCAACCACAGTTCCCCTTCCCTCCTCCCACTCAACCCTCACCCCCTCATTCACTCCTCAGAGAGAGTAAAGGCCTCCCATGGTTGAGCATATCAAGTTGATGCAAGACCAAGCAACCTCATCAAGACTGAGCATCTATCCCTCTATAGAGAATGGGCTCCAAAAATTGCCCTGTATTTAAACCTAAACCTCATGTCAGGATCTGAAAGGTAGGCTTAGGGGACAGTTGGTTCTCCATTTCTCTTCTTGATGAGGTACATGGAATAAACCTCCATCTCTTCCTTTTCATTAGTGATTTTGTCTTTAACTGGTTTACTGAAGACTAGTGAGTGAACCTGGCTTGGAAGGGTTTCCAGGGCCCTGGCTCTTATCCTATCAATTCCTGTCACACTGGCAGTCTAGAACAGTGAAGCTGAAGCCTGCATATTGCTTTCCTTTGCACCAGACCACATCCAAGACATTGTTGTGCTCAGAGTCCAGACCCCCTCCCAAAAAAAAGACCACCAAGACACCAACCAGTCTGATGCAACATCAAAAAAATCTCTTTATTGATAAACTAGCTTAGATCACTTTGTCTGTCCCACTCAACAGCAGAGTAAGGGTTTTTATTGTGAGGGTGCTGTAGGGGCTTCAGAGCTGTGGAGATACAGTCCTAGAATTGGTCCAAGCTTGGGCTAGGGGTACCTGCTATGAATTCATTGGCTGCTTTGAATTCTAGAGATATTTCAACATTTAGCAGTGATCCTTCAGATTCTTAAGATCCTTAAGTGATCCTCCTATACCTGGAGAATATCTGTTCTATTATTAATGTCTCTTTCCCAGGAAGGGAATATTTGGAAAGTCAGGTATTTCCTCTTAGGTGCTGGCTCCTCCCTGGATTGTGTCTGCTCAGCCCTTCCTGGAACAACCAAGTGCCAGCAAGGACCTGCTGTCTGTCTAGCAAGCTTCTCTGGACCCCACATTTCTCCTTTCTCAAATACCAATGACAAGATTCAATCATGGGTCTTGCCTGTCCAGGGATTCAAGGTAACGGGAGTAGAGAACCATTAGCTAACAGTTTTCTAGGGCAGTGACATTTGAATCTATTGTCATTCTCAAGGCCCTCTAGTTCAAAACCAGATTTGTATGGAAATAATTTTGAGGCCATATAATACCTCTTTGGTTCTTCATAATGAAGGTCAAGGGTCTATTTTCCTAGTATGTCAAAGGACCTTATAGGTAGCCATTTTGTCTCCTATGCCAGAAAGTTTCCTTTTAACTAAGCATTTCAACCTGTTATAAGCAGGGAACATGGGACAATGTATTTTCTTCTGTAACTACTTCAAGCTGAATCAGGGGCATTGTTGTCAGGGCCCAGTAAGGCTGAAGGCTAGTAAAAGGCTGAGCAATGGAGCATTTGTCAGAGAGTATAGTTATCTGACCCAGTTGTGAATACAGGAAACAAATCACAGTGGCTGGATTGATCCACACAGCCTTTCAGCAAATCCAGAGTTTGTAGTCCTTTGAAGCAGATTATATATGCCAGCCAAGTAGAAATCTGTTGAGACAAGTTAAAACTAGGAACAGAAGTTAAAATTTACATACATATTTGTAGCTTTTAGGCCCATAGTCTCAGAAATTGGGAAGAACACTAGTCCCAAGACCAGGAGAGAGAAAAATGTCATCTTTGGTAATAAATAGGTGCAGAAAACTTAGGAAGTACTTACCTGGAGTTCCTTTGACCTCTGTGAAGTGCATCCAAATATTATGACTCTTGATTCTCTGAAGCTTATACAAATTACAAAAGAACATAAGAGTTTTATATATAGTAGTATTACCAATCTTTCAAGAGACCTAGTAGCTTTAAAAAACACAAGGCTTTATTATATATAATATATAATGAGCTAGCAAGCTAGCTATTGCCTTGTAGAAGAATCTGTTTTTTTGATGCCACCAAGCTGACAAAGTTATAGCTACACTAACCATCAGTACTTGCAGAGCTCTGAGAAGGGTGAACTACAACTGAGTGCAGACCAAGCAGCTTCTGAATCTACCAGTACATACCCAGTTAGCCATACCCAGGTCTTCACATCATTGGAGACAGAAGTATCAGAACAGCATCAGTCTCTGGCTGCCAGGCATATGAGGTGGGAGTTTTTCCCACTAAAGAGGGACATAGAGAAACAGACTGACCTTACTTTGTCTAGGCAAAAGGGTGAAATCAATTCTCCAATATCCTGCTGCTTGTCCACAGTCTGGGCCAGGTCCTGGGACATTTTGCCCAGGTCATCACTGCCACAATCCAGATGGAGACATCCTGGTGCCTCGTAATCTTTCTTGGAGATCTTAAGTCATGGTTAGGATCTAGGAGTCTCTGTTTGATATAATAAGATTTTAAATAAACATTTTAAATGCCATATTCTGCAGATCTCTGAAGTATGAGGCCTGCCAGGTATATTTGAACAGACAAACTTTGTTTCTCATTACTTGTTGTAATCTCAACCCTGAAAACATATACACAGGACTAAATAAAGTTCATCCCTGTAATTAATTACAACAGTACTTAGCATGGCTACAATTAAAGAATGTGACTATTTAAGGATGACTGACCACTTGTGTTTCCTAACAGCCTTTAATATGTTAGCAGCTTTCATAAAACTAAGACTTTACAATTTATTTCTGTCAGGTTTAGCCCTAAAAATAATAATATTGAATTAAAACTTTTTCTGGTATCAAAAATAAAAACTTTTATATGACTCAGTTTATTCAAATAGCTTAAGCTTAACAAAATTAGCTATGACAAAGTGTCTAGACACACATTCTTAAGCCTGAATATACCCTGAGTATGGGGAGACATTTTCTAAGCCACTGGCTTTCCATTTCCCTGTGCTTTGACCTTTTTAAATACAGTTCCCTATGTAATAGTGACCCCCTCCCATTACCAATTCCTTCATTGCTATGTCACAACCACAGTTTTGCCACTGTTATAAATTTCAATGAAAATATTTGGCATGCAAGTGGTCCTAGGTTATCCTTGTAAAAATACTTTTTTAACCCTGTTAAAAATGTTTTTGTTGTTATTTTTACCTGAAAGGGTGGAAACTCATGGGCTCTGATGCTGTTCCTTCATATCTTTTCAATCATTATCACCTGGCTGACTTTTAAATCTCAAAGTTTAGCTGTGAAAGCAAGGTGCAGCTTTGACACCTTATTAAACGAGCATTGTTTTCAAGCTAAAATACTTGTGGCTTGCTGCCTTCTTAGTCTAGAACATACAATGAACAGAGAACCCATTGGGACTTAGAAATATACTCTTTAACCTAAACATGCTTTTCTAAGCAATACATATATTCATACATACACAGAGTTGGATCCAATTTACATACATATACAGAGTTAAAGCTAGCTCACATCCACACATAGAGTTCAATCAATGTCACATACATGTCCATATAACCATATATATATATGATATATGATATATATATCAAACATTTTGCAGTGAAGAATCATCAGCTATTTTTAAAATAAAAAAACAAACAGAATTAATCCAATATGGACAAACTTTTAAATTATTTTACAGTTTCTTTTTAAATTCAGTATCTGCAGGTATGAGAAACATAGTTCACATTTCCTCTGGACTTCTACGATGTTCTATATATACCTTCAGTCTATCTCTCTGATTCTTCAGGCTTCTTTACTTCAGACAAAATTTTTCCCCTTTCCTTCTCTTTATTATTCCAGTCTTCTGCCTTCTCTCTCATTTTCTAGACAACACAAAAACTTCTACCAAAGTCTTTCTTGTGGTTTCCTTCAGTACTCTAGAAGATATTGTATGGCTACAATATTTAAAACAAAGAAACATGCATACAACTGTAGGAACATACTACCAACATGAAGCATCTGAAACTAGCAGTAGGTTTTCTTTTTTACTTTATCTTAACCAATAATAATTTATAACTAACCTTTCTACAACATGACAAATATTTATAACCCATTGAATCTGAATGATGAAGGCAGCAGTCGCCGTAGCTCAGCAACCATAGGTAGTGATTCTCTACCTTTGGAGTCAAACCTTGGTCAGGTTTGGTGGTTAGCCCCCAGGAATGGTCACAGGAGCCCCGCTGCCCCCCAGCATAGGTGAGGGAGGCAAGCAGCCTGGGGATAAAAAGCTCTTATTAACCCAGAGAAGATGGCTGCCAGATACGTGACTGACCAAAGATGGCAACAACCCAGACATGCGGCTGACTAAAAATGATGGCAATCCAAAATGGAATCATGTCCTAGTTTTTAAAAAAAAATTTACCCATGCATGGATTTCTAGTTACTCCTGCTAAATTATGATCCCTGACCATAAATGCAGTCATAGCAGCTGTGGGTGGTGACTGGCTGCTATTGGCAACAGAGATAGCAAAAAAAAAATATTCAAACCATTTCTGTTTCAGTTTTATGCTTGCAACAAGATTTATGAACACATCAGAAAACACACACAAAACTTTCCAACAAAACAAGCAGATATGACCTTCTAGAGAAATAGAGTAAAACCAGCTCAGCAGGCCATTGCCTGCACTCTAGACCAGAGAGCCAGGAAGCAACGAAGCGGGAAGGCAGCCCACATCTCCCATCCTTCCCACTGACACCTGGCCTTTGCAATGAAACACAGAAACAGATAATTGTGACATAGACAGTTCCATTTATCTGGCAGGAGCAACCTGAGAATCCTTTTCAATCTAAGGGACCCTCTGTCCCTTCCATTAGCCATTTGGCCCCAAAGGCTGGCTATGTACAGTTTTTATATGAAGTCACAACACACACACACACACACACACACACACACACACAAGTCCAAGCATTAAACACACATACTGTGGCCACATATTCATGCATCCACACATCTATATAGGTAGAACATTCCAACTAGAAAGGAAAGAAAACTTTTCCCAAGGAAACAATGTTGCTGGGAGCCACAGACAGAAGAAGTAGGAACTCACTGGGCACCTACAAAGTTGATCTATCAGAGCCAAGGGTCCTGCTGGAGATAAAGCCAAAACTCTAAGAGTTTTGGTCTTAATTGCCTTTAATGTGCTAGCTGTTTCCTTCAGAGGATTTCTTGTGTGTGATTATAGCTTTCCCATTTTCTTATTTCCTTGGAATTCATTTCTCAGGAACCTTTATCAGTGTGCTTGATCATTTATTGGGCACAATATTCCCCATAAATCTAAGGGGCATATGGATAACTTCCTCTAGCTATTTGTGAAAACAGTTACACATACAAGATCTCTTTTCTCACAAAGTAGGTTTTTGTTCCTTTGCCCATAGCAGACTCAATGTCTGCCCTCCTTGCAGTTATCTTCACTAGTAAATATCTGGACAGAGTCAGCCCTGGGACAAAGTATTTCAATTGAAACATTTCTCAGACATCCAAGGATAGCTACAGATAGATGACACACTGGTATGTTCTAAGTTCACAACCCTACAAGTAAGAGAACTATGTGGAACTAACACCACTAATCTTAGGCCCTTAACTCCATATACTTTCTTGCACCTGGATTCATTAACACAAGATTCTAACTTAAAGATTTACTGTTTGTGATATAAGAAAAAAGGTAATCAACCAACTTCTAGTTGAAGGTGTTCAAACTAACATTAATTCTGAAGTACTGTACCACAAGGCCAGTAGAAGGTTCAGTTTCTTGAATTGAACCTTTACAGTAACAGACCCCCTTTAACAACCTCCTAGGGAAGGTGTTATAGCATAACAAAAGCTGCAGGCTTTTCTCCATTGTTTTCTCAGGTCACCTAGCAACCTAGAATGCTTGCCCCACAGGCCCATCAGAAAAGCAGCTGAGAGGAGACCTTATGAAAATAGCACAAGACTTTCCTTTGTTCATGGGTTTTTTGCTGAACAAGAAGCTTTTCATAACCTTATGCCTAGCCACATTTAATTGTAGTTAGAGCATATGATTTTCCTCCTTTAGATTGCTTTGTTGATGTAATCTTTAGTTGACGCCCACCAGAAAAACATTGACTAGCCATTCCCACCTTGTGCCATAAACCAAAGCTGACAGTTACTGCTGAGTGTAAATCTTATCACCCCTCTCTGTGACCCTGAGGAATTCAAGTCCTGTATTTCCTTGCCAAAGAATAACTGCCTGCATCAATAAACAAGCCTATGTCTTCACTGCTGTCATCATCATTGTGCCAATGAGAGTCATGCAAATAAAGATGAAATAAGTAAAGAGAATATTGTGAGTATATATTTCAACCTATAGTTATTTCACGGGCTGGAGTGTGCCTCTTGAACCTTGAGAGAAAACCTTGCTGGGGCTGGTTCCCCCAAGGTTTTTCATTATAATGTCATACTTAAAGATCCTAGAATTAAGAATCTACAGTTTTTATAACTCAGGAAAAGAAACAAAATTATAACACACAACGGCTCTCCTGGTGCCTGGAGACAAAACCAAAACTGAGTCAAAGGATATTCAAAGGGCTCATTTAGTAAGCACAAAATACACAGAAGTAGACACAGAAATCTTACTGGCTGGTTTCAGGCTCTACCGGTGGTGGTCCAGTGGGCTTGGGTGGAGGTATGGAAATCAGAAATTTAAGCCAGCTGGTGAGAATGACATACCCTCACAAAGTATTCAGGTCTGCCATAAAGGCAATGGTATTTTTAGTTTTTTCTATAATGGAGAGATCAAAAATGCCCTTTAGGGGCTGGTTAGCATGACAGTGGCCATTTCAGCTTACACAAAAAGACCTGAAGTACCCTTGTTTTAGCCTGTCTATGCCAGCATGACACCTGTGGTTCTTAAAGTCCTTAGAATGATCCAGGAACATTTTTAAGGGAATAAGTGTTGTACCCATATCGAGGGAGCCCCAAAGACCACCAGGAAGCTTAGTGAGTTGGTGCAAACACATGAGGGTCTGTTTATTGTTATGGACAGGTTCAAACAAATCCAAGTCTCCAAGTCAAAATCCTCTGTGCCAGTGCAGTGGAAGGTTATCAGCCCTGAGCCCAGAGGTAAGAGCGGGGCGGAGAAAATTTAAAGAAAAGCCCATGTAAGCAGGGTGCTGCACCTCTTGGCATTTCAGGATTGGGCAAAGGGCTATGGGGTACAGTAGCTATTAGCTGAACTTTTGGCACAAACCCAAGCCCTGAATCTCCTGGTAAATTTTGAATCTATTGGCTGTCAGGCTCATTCCTGAGAATTTTCCCAAACTCCCAGACCTGGACCCTGCTCTCAGGCACCAAATTGTTCTTTTCCCAAAAACAAAGCTTTGTAAGTATAAACCCATCCCTTCCCAGTAAGATGAATATTAGCTTGGCTCATGATTTAAAAAAAATCACTCTAGCAACCACAACAAGAGAACAAACACAGTGAAACAGTCACAAAGATAAAGACAACCAAGACAGATAGATGACTGTGAATAGACTTCAAAATAAGACACTGGCCCAAAGCTCTGTGATCGCAACTCACTCAGTGTCTTCAGAGGTACCAGGGGAATCTAGTCCCCCTCAGAAGGCTTCCCTAACCCACCCGCAGGATCCTGGAATGTCTTCCAGTTCACTAGCCTGCGATCCAGCAGCATATCTGCTTAAATCTCCTTCACGCTTTACAGAATACAGAAAGAGCACTGTAACCAGATACAGAAACCAGACTTTGCCCAGAAAATGAGAAGTTACCTACTTACGGGCACCTTGAGATTCAAGAGAGGGTGGTCATGGTAGGCTTGGGGATCCCAGATGAGCCCCCAAATGGTGTGCCCAGAGTCCAGACTCCACAAAAGACAACCAAGAGATCGGTCCAATGCAATAGCAAAGAGTCTCTTTATTGACAAGCTAGCATGGATCACTCTGTCCGTCCCACTCAGCACTGAAAGGAGCGGCCCTTAGCAGCATGAGGCAAGGGTTTTTATTGTGAGGGTGCTGTAGGGGTTTCAGAGCTGTAGAGTTACAGTCCTAGGATGGGTCCAAGCTTGGGTTAGGGGTACCTGTTACAAAATCATTAGCTGCTAGATGTGTTTCAACATTTAGCAGTGGTCACTAAGGTTTACCTGTACCTGGAGACTGTCCGTTCTATTGTTAATATCCCTTTTCCAGAAAGGGAATGTTTGGAATGTCAGGTATTTCCCCTTGGTACTGGCTTCTCCCAGGATGGTGACTGCTCATGGGTTTTTCTTGGAGCCACCAGGTGCCAGCAAGGACCTGCTGTCTGGCAAGCTGCTCTTGGTCCCACAATGTAGCCATCTTATAAGCAGTTTGGAGGGAGCAGGTTCTTCCCTAATTAGCACAGACTCCAGTGACAGACAGAGCAGAGGAAATAGAATACTGATCAGTGCTCCCTTTCTAAGGCTAGCATGGACAAGAGTATCCCAATTGTACCAGTGCTGAAGAGCCATATGCCACCCCAAACTGAGGACAAATATGCATCAGGCTGCAAGGCTGCCTTGGTAACTCTTGCTGTTTTGACCAAACACTTGACAAACAAACTTGGGAAAGAAAAGGTTAATTTTGAGTCAGTCTTCAAGAGTGTAGGCCATCTTTGACTTGTAGCAAGAAACTGCCCTCAGCCACAGCAGCTTCCAGGATAACAAGTACCCTAAAGGCAGCTGCTTAAATCCAAATACAGAGCACACAAAACTCTCTATCTATCTATCTATCTATCTATCTATCTATCTATCTATCTATCTATCTATCTATAAGCTGGCTGGTGGCTTCCTGGGGGAGACAATTGCATCGGGAGACAAAAAGACTTTGTTTTTGAATTTCATTAAGAACTTGTCTGCACAGCTGGGGCCCACTTCCGGTGGCCCCACCACTCACAATTTCCTTCTGCGGCCACTAGGGAGGATCTGAAAGATCCTGCAAGCTTTATTCTGCATAGCCAGCCCTGGAGCGGGCTCACAAGCAGTTTTTCTCTACTGGTCTGTGGGGTAAATTTAGGGTTTTATTTTTGTTTTTTACCTCATCAGAGGCCCGAGTGTAGAACCCAGCTTTTCCTAGCTCATTCTTAAACTGCAGGGGCCCCTTTTCTGAAGGGAACTCAAGAATGTTAGAGACGCAGGGTCTTCCCAGGCTTTCCAGCAAGTCTAATGCCTTATCTCTTCAGGAGCCTTTTGGCTCTGGCAGTTTTGATTTCCTCTGGCATCCTGACCCTCGCCTCCTCTCCTCAGTGGGGCCCTGGAGGCTTAAGGCCTTCTGGGAGACCTTGTTCAATAGGGTTTCCAAATTTGTTTTCCAGAGTTTGGCCCCTGGGAGCAGCCTTGCCTGAGTTTTGCTAAAAGCTTCCTCCACCTTTTCCTCCTCCTCCTCCTCCTCCTCCTCCTCCTCCTCCTCCTCCTCTTCTTCCTCCCCACTGCCTTCTCTTACCCCTCCTCCCATTCTCTCCCGCTACTGCAGCATCTTCCCTTTCAAATCTGTTTCTCAGACTGACCTTAGAGACTTGAATAAAGGTTTTTTTTTTAATGGCCATGCTCTGCTGAGGACACTCAAAGATGCCAAAAGCCACTCTGTCCTTTTCACCCTGCTCATCTGTGACCAGAGTCCCCAGCAGCTTTGGGGTTTCAGATGAAGGAAACCTCTTTGCACTTGTCCTGTCCTTGAAGCTTCTGCTGAAAGACTCTGACCATCCTGCCAGGAGGAAAGATGTGCTAAAGAGAGATATGCACATCCTTTCCATCACCTAACAGTTTGTCCAGACATGGACCCCAGGAAAATAACTTCCCCAGGAGGCTGTCTGTCTTTGTCACTCTCTGTCTGTCTGTCTCTGTCTTTCTGTTCTCTCTCTCTCTCTCTCTTTCTCTCTCTCTCTCTCTCTCTCTCTCTCTCTCTCTCTCTCTCTCTCTCTCTCTCTCTCTTCTCTCTGTGTTAACATTGGAATTTCAGGCTTCATCTAGGAACATGAATACCACCTATTGTCCAACCTCCAGAAACAGGTGGGTTTGCTCTCCTCCATCACCAAAATTCATGTTCAAAGGTCAGATGTAGCAGTGCGCACCTGTAATCCCAGCCTAGGGAGATAGAAACAGGAAGGTGCTGGCGAGGCATCCTTGCCTAACAGGGGGTGTGGGGAGGGCTCCAGGTTTAGTGAAAGAAACCTTTCAACTTCCATAAAGAGGCTACCCTGTCTTTAAAAAACAAAACAAACAAACAAACAAACAAAAAAAAACAGGTACAGGTATTGAGCAATACAGGCAAACACTGAACATCAACTTCAGCCTCCTCATCTATACAGCTGAAAACACACACACTCTCCATGAGCACATAGATGTGTCTCGCTCACTAGCTGAAAGCTGAGCCAGCATTTCCCTGCCTTCCTTGTTGTTCTGCTAACATACTGTGTTGTCAGACTTAAAAAGAAGATTAAGAAACGTAGATTCCTATTTCTGAATTGTGACTTATTGCTCAGTGGAAGGCTAAGAAGTTTGCATCTGTCTGGGTTGGGTTGGCTCTCTGGGTAAGCTGCTCATTGTGTTGTCAGCCTGCGTGTCCTCCAGTTTCCATGGAGACACGATGCCCTGCCCACACACCTGCCAGCTGTCATGTTGCATCAGTGCTTTGCTTCATGCTGGTGGGCTTTCCCTGAGCCTCCATCTCTCTACTACATGACCTCCTCTTGTGCGGGAGGTTTGCCTCAGAACTTTTGTCTACTCAGTCCATGCTGGGCACATCTACTGGAATAGCTTTGCTTCATTTCAGTCTGTCTTAATAGAACAGTTGTGTCTGCCAAGGAAGGCTAGACTTGAGTGTAGACGGAGTCAATTAGCAGTAAGACCTCCCATGCCCTGCCTTGCTGCCACGCCCCGGTGCCCTTGACTGAATTGGGTAGCATGAGCTTCTCCAAAAAGGCTGTGCCAAGTTCTGAGCCAGGACTCTCAAAGCCTGCCTGGCTGCCACCGCCTCCCCATTCAACCATTCTAGATCACTGACTGAAAAATGATCTTCTCGTCCCTCCCTTCCTGCTACCCTCCCACTGCTCTGAAAGAAAGAATAAGTCTGTCTGTCCTCTCTCTCTCTCTCTCTCTCTCTCTCTCTCTCTCTCTCTCTCTCTCTCTCTCTCTCTCTCTCTCCCCTACACTCCCTCCTGGTCTCCCTTCCTCCCTGTCACTGTGCCCCTCCTCCCCCTGACTTTTTATGTATGTATATGTGTAAACATGAGTGTATATATGTGTGCTCATAGGTGTGTTCCTCCTCAGGAGCCACCTTCCTTGTCTTTTGAGACAGGCTTTCTCATTGACCTGGAGTGCACTGATTAGTCTCTGCTGGCTGACCTTAGGGCTCCCTCCCCCACCCCTACCCCCACCCTCACCCCGTTTCCAAATCCCCAGCACTGAGATTTCAAGCAAATGATACCACACTGGGCCTTTCTACTAGGGATAAGACTTGAGTCTTCATGATTGTGCTGCAAACACATTACAGACTGAGCTTGTTTCCCTGAATTGGGAAATGTCATTCTTATTTCAAAGTTCCAATACTAATGCTTCATTCTCCTTTTAATGGGAGGTAGAGGATGTCCTTTGTAAGGAGATGACTTGCCAGTCTGAGCTGAGCCTAACCAGCTCCGCTATAAGCAACCTATAAGCACTTTTCTGAGAGATCTTTAAGTAGTATCTTATGTAGTGTCCTCTCATTTCAGCCCCATCACGGAGAGCTGAGTTCTGTGAATTTCAAGCAGGCTGCTGCTGCTTTAGTCATGTGTCAGTTTTTAAACTGAAGCCTACAGTTTAGAAAAGTCCCCAAGGACAGTTCAGTGTATGGGGCTTGTTGGGCCTGGGGTATATGCGAGTTGGCAGGAGTGTTAGCAGTAAAGGGGACAGCCACCTCAGGTCCCTCCAACCAGGGAGCTCCAGGCAGCATCTAGAGATGACTGTCACCTCCTGTTTGTTAGTGCTCAGTGACTGGAAACTGTTACTGGGTGCCGAGCTGGCACCTCGGGGTTTTGAAATGACTAAGTTTCAAGAGTAGACTGACTCATAAGTCCTGCCAGCCTCCAGGTCCCAACGTTAGATGTTTGATATCCTACCCAAGGGCCAAGCTTTGCTCAAATGGGACTCTAAACTTCAAGGCTTCTCAGGAAGAAGTGAACCAAACTGAGGCTAGAAAGGAATGTTCACCAAAAGATGAGCTTTTGTCTTTTGTTCATGTTCAAAGTACATTGCCAAGTCCGGCTAACAGAAAGTTTATTCCTTTCCCTGCTTGGTCACTTGATTTTTTTTCCCTTTGAAGCCTGCAGTGACTTACTTTCTGGAGCCAACACAGCATCCTCTCTCTCCTTAGTATATTTTGGGGAGGGGATCAGACAGGGACACCAGTGCAGTCGGTTTTGATTTAATTATCTCAGGCTCTGTGCTTGCCTCTATCACCATGAATGCATGTCATGGATAGAAATATTGAAGCACAGAGTTGGAATGTCATGAACTTGAACTCGGGGCTTGAGTGATAATTTACTCGGTAAAGCATGTACACACAATTACAAAGACCTGGGTTTGATTCCTCAAAACACACATACGAAAAGGATGCATTATGGTACACAGTTGTCATTCCAGTGCTGTGGAAGCAGAGACAGGAGGATCCCTTAGCAGTCATTGGCCGGCCTTCCCTGGTGAACTACAGGACAATAAGAGGCCCTGTCTCAAAAACTTGAGTGAGATTTGGGAAGATGGTACAATGGTTAGAGTGCTTGCTATGCATGAAGACCAGAGTTCAAATCCCCAGAAGCCATGTAGGTGCCAGGCATTACTACCTGTAATGCCATCCTTGGAAGATCCCTCCAGTCAAGGTACCCGGTGGGCATGTTCTAGGTTTGATTTAAAGGCCCTCCCTTAATGAATAAGATGTGAATAATAAGTGATTGAAAATAGGCTTCACTGATATCACATTTGGGTCTCTATGTGCACAAATATGTATGCTCACACCCACAAGATGAATGCCCTTACTTGTAAACCAAAACACACATACATAGCACAGAGAGAGAGAAAGAGAGAGAGAAATTAAAAATTAAAAACAAACAAACAAGGTAGTTATCATGTAAGAAACACCTGAGGTTGACCTATGGCTCCCACATGTACACATGCACAAGTTCACAGAGAGAGAGAGAGAGAGAGAGAGAGACAGAGAAAAACATAAGCTTAATCTTCTTCATCGATTTCTAGTTCAAAGAAGCAGATGATTGACTAGACACAGACCACAGATCTGCAAAATCACATTTAACATCATATAAGCAGGGCAAAGGAGGCTGCTCCAAGAATACACACTTGGTCCTGAACTGCGAGGAGCAGCTGCTTGGGAGACATCACCCTATCCTCTGCTAAACCATGGGCCATGAGAAGCAGGCAGGGCCATGGAAGCCAGCCCAGCTGAGGGAAGGACAGAGCTGATCCAGCATTACCACTCCTATGGAACAATGTCCAAATGGAGCAAGAGGAACCAAGAGCACATGCTACGGAGGTGAGAAACAGTGAGGCGGAGTTCTAGAACATGAGCGGCAAGGGTTTACATGCTTTATGGGAAGGTTTTCAATAGGGCAGCCATGCAATCCGGAGTGCAATCCCTGCAGCTTTGGTAGGACAAGCAAAGAACACAAGGATGGGAGGCAGCTTTCACTAGAGATGAAAGATGGATGGTGTGGAATATGGGCAGAGGCAGGAATGAGAGGAGCAATGGAGGGAAGGGTAGGTTTCGTCTCCCCTCGGCTGGAAGGACCTCAGAGCTGCTAACCGTAGTTAGACACACAGTAAAGAGAATGGCCAGCCCGAGAACGTGAGGCTGTGCTCCTCCACATGCTCACTGGAAGCTTTCTGATTCCTCAGCCTCCTACCCTATGCACCATGCAAAGAGCTGCATGTGCTTAAGTCATGGACACTGTCTACATCCCATGTGGCACTCTCCATCTCCAAAGAACTCAGCTCTGACAGGCCCTCTGTGAACAGAAACAGTAATATGTAAATATCATTAAGGAGGGACTGTCATCTAAACTCCAGGATAAGATAAACCAACTCTGAGCGGAGAAACCACGAGGGCTTAAATCTGAATTATGGTTTGAATCAGACATGTCCTCCCAGGATCCCCTGCTGAAAGCTCACTCTCCACCTTGGGATGCTATTCTGAAGGTTGGAGAGGGATGGCAGAATTAGGTCACTAAGGGGCGACCTTTGAAGGCTTTTGCCAGTCTCTGGTTCCAAGCTGCTCTCTCTGCTTCCTGATTTGCTTTATGTGAATATCCTCTGCCAAATGCCCCTGCTATCAGGACAGAGCCACACTAGCACACCATGGCAGACTGAAATCTCTCTGTGACCTTCCTCCAAACAAACCTTCCCTTCCTGAAGTGGCTTCTGTCTGAAATTTTGATGACAGTGATACAAATGTAACTAATTAATTGTACCTGGGAGAATGAGTAGATCTTCATTCTAAGCCCCACGTGGGGTCCTGTGTCCCTGTGAAGTAAAAGGCTGAGCTCAGTTAGCATAGTGCTTGCCTCACATGCACAGAGCCCATCTTGATTTCTAGTACCAAATAAACCAGGTGTAGTATGTACCGCTGGAATCCGAACATCAGGAAGTAGAAGCAGAGGGATCAGGAATTCAAGACTTTCACAAAGAAACAGGAGGGGGAGATAAAATATTAGAAAATAACTTATCACACAAAGCAGCTGCTTTGATAGGTGACATAGTCAGCTATTGGCTGTTCCCTAGGGTTCAATCTACCAATGTGCTCCTGCTTTATCTGAGGCTCCAGTCCTAAGAGTTCTTCGTGTATATTGTAGATCTACAGTCTACTGAAGAGGCTTGGGGTTGTGAATGTCTCACATTGCCCCCTGATGGAGCAGCGTTCTCACCTTTTCAATAGAAATACATCCTGTGGTCTGAAGCTGTATGGATGCTTTAGGATGTCCTTTTCTGAAACCTGTCTCATTTCCAGGGATCCCAGACTTACAGACATTAAAAGAAAACCAAAAGGATGAGGTCACTTTTTTGACAGCAAATGCTCCTGACAGAATTTGCATCTCAGATTCTCTTTAGAATCCCTGGCCAAAGTGGCTTGTGGAGACTCTGAGTCCATCTCTTGCATCATGCATGGAGAATAATCACAAGACCCAAAGCATCATCCCAGCCCTGCTTTGAAAAACTCACCCAGCCCCAGGATACCCCTCATGAAACCAGCCGCCAGCGTCTGGATCTGCCCACTGGGGCTGAGCTGGTCTCTCTCAAAGCTGACGGATTACTTACTCTGTCAAGTGACCAGGGTGTAATGATTCCTGGAAACAGAGGTCATGAACCTCGAACATATTTTTACAATGTATCAGAGAAGAGCTAGGAGATGGTTTAGTCAGTAAACTGTTGGCTATGTCAGCTTAAAGACCTGAGTTCTGATCTCCAGCATCCATATAAAAACAAGCACAGCCTCCTGTAATCCCAGCCCCAAGGAGCTAGAGACAGGTAGATCTGGGGATCTACCTCGCCAGCCCCTATAGCCAAATCAGTGAGTTCTAGGCCAGTGAGAGACCAAGTCCTAAAATAAGATGGAAAATGACTGAGGCAGACATCCAATGTCAACCTCCAGCCTCCACACATGGGACACACACACACACACACACACACATGGGTACACACACACACACATACACAGCATATTAGATCTCTGTAGAGACTGAGCAGGGAAATGTTGATAATTAATATCATTGTATTTTGTCTCTTCCTAGGATTGTGAAGTCCATCCCAATACCCTCAAATAACTTTTGCTAAGAAAGGGAGATTCTCATTTTAGCTTTAGAAAAGAAAATGCCTTGGAAATCCAAAGATCTCTTAAGCCCCCCGCCCCCTTCATAACTACCATTTGGCTTAGTTCAGATGCAATGGCATATGAGGAACTGGGAGAGGTCACACCCTACATTGGCTGAGATGTCCTCTGGGTGAATAGCACATGCTAAGTGACAGGAGATGGGTACCAGATGTGTGGATAGAGCACCACTTTCCTCCTATGACCACAGGGCCAGCTGTGGGCAGAAGAAACAGAAATATGGTGCCATCCCTGCCCACAGCTTTGTTTTCTGCAGTTTCAGGAACCCACTCAATGGCAGTATAAAAATATCAACAGGAATCTTCTAGACAATATGCTTGTTTGTTTTACATTTATTTATTTATATAGGGGTAGGGGGAGCTTGCCATGGCACCTGTGTAGAGACAATTCTCTCTTTCTTCTGCAAGGGTTTCAGTGATCACACTCAGGCCATTGGGCTTAGCACAAAGCATCTTTACCCACTGAGCCATTGATCAATAGCCCACAGTCTTTTGTTTTAAGATGCATATCATTCTCAGGGGCGTGATGAAAACTTACGTGGTCCTCTCCTTTCCTGCTTGTGATGAGAATCACTCTCTTCCCAGTGTCTCCACACTGTACATTCTTGGTCATGAGATCACGTCAGGCTACTGCAATTTGTGTCCTAGAACATTATTTGTATTTAAAAGTGACAGTACAAGAGCAGGGATGCTGATATTACAACATGCTAAAGACAAGCCATAGAGTGATTCCTTAAGTAAAAAAGAAAGTTCATGAACATATAATGCAGAAAGAATCAAACCTTTACCATAATGATATGCCTATAAATATACTACCAGACTACATGGGGCCCGATATGTCTAATATGTTCAATGGTGTCTGTAACACATTCCCTGATAATGGGTGGGGAGTCTATCCTATTATAGATAAGTGACTTACATCACCAGAGGTTGAAGATATGGGTCCCTGGAGTCCCTGGGGCCACCTTTTGTGGGTTGGCAGGGTATCTAGAGAGGGTCCCAGACTCAGGTCATCATTTCAACTAGATCATCTATGACTGTCTCTTCTTAAACTGTGGTCTAATTTAATCCATTAAGAAGGGAGTCCCAAAACAGCAAAAGACCTACCTCCTCAAAGGTCAAAACATAGAGATGAAAAGCAGATATTCCATCCACCTGGGCTGGGGTGGGGTGGGGGCTTGAGGAAGAAGGGATTGTGGAGTAGCTCTTTTGGTGAAGTGCCCAGCCAGCCCACCTCTCGTCCTGAATATAAATTTTAAGTTGACTTTCTAATAACACTCCTATCTCAAAGAGAAACATGTCCACAGTCTCCCATCCCTGAAATAAGCAGGAAGCAGAGGAAGGGACATCATTTTT
Organism: Sigmodon hispidus; assembly: GCA_004025045.1. Classification (NCBI taxonomy): domain Eukaryota; kingdom Metazoa; phylum Chordata; class Mammalia; order Rodentia; family Cricetidae; genus Sigmodon; species Sigmodon hispidus. The sequence goes on along the minus strand of PVIH01001060.1, from coordinate 120,935 downwards.
GGAAGTAGGTCAAGCAGGGGAAATGGCTTGGAAAATCACCTCGTGTTTGCCTTCAGAGGCTGAGAAACATGGAAAGAAATCCCCAAAGCAAGAAGGTACACATCTGTCCCTGTCAGTCCTTACCAACAGCCTGTCTACTCAGCCATGTGGAATGATCCAATGTGTGACAGTCCCTGACTGAGAGCAAGGAAGAACAAGGCCACCCCACCTGAATACTCTTCTCTGTATGTGCCCATAAGAACATGTATGACTGTACATTATTACTCATGTGATCCTAGACATTTTATAGATGCTACCTCAATTATGCTGGGGCTTTCAGAGTATATGCTTTCCAGCAAGGCATAAAGGGAGACACACTTGCAGCCTGGCCAGTGCCTTGGCCTGTGGAATTCACATTGAGCACCCCCCTGCATCCTGGAACCCTCAGGTTCTGTGCTTCGCTGCTTCCTTTCTTTGTCTTCATGCCCTGATTGCTGGGCAGTGTGCCTATTAATCTCAGATGGGATGAAGTCTCTGCCACTTCCATTTGAAAAAACAACAGTCTTGCCTTTTCCATTTGGTTCAGCTGCATGAAATATTTATGACTGCCAGGGCACTTCTGAGCTCCTCTTTCCCATCGATTCTCAGTTGCACTAAAAGTGTACACTTTGAGGAAAGCACTTCCCGTCCATCAGGGACAGGCTAGAGATGACAGCACTAAGGGGCCCGCCTGTTTCCTGTCCTCCGGGGAAGCTGCAAAGCTCCAATGCACATGTGAAGCTGTTGTGGACTCATGAGCCCCAGTAATCACCCTACAGAGGGCTCTTGCTGTTTAGGATTTTAGAGTTTTGATTTTTCCCCCTTATATTCTTCCATTGGGAGTTCTTTGGAGTTTTCTGGTAGTTTGTTTTGGTTGGTTGGTTGGTTTATGAGACATAGCCTTAACAGGCTACCTTCAAACTCATTGTGTAGCTGAGAAGTCTTTGAACTCATCTTCTTGCCTTTACCTTCTCGGGGCTTGGATTACAAATTTGTACCACCATATCAGACTTATATGGCCCTGGGGATTGAATCCAGGGCTTTATGCATTTGGGGTAAGCATTCTACCAACTGAACTGCATATCTTTAGGGTCTCCTTGGGGCTTCAGGAGTGACATTAAGGTGACTGAGGATGAAGCTGGTATAGCAAGTCCAACAGAGGTGCCCAGAACAGCGCAGCTACTGACTACTCCACACAGTAATCTCAGAAGAACCGGGTCCTCCAGATTACTGCTCCCAGGGCTTACTAGTGTATTTTCTTCTGTCTCTGCAAAGCAACTCCTACCAACCATTTCCCAGTCTTTCTTCAGTTCTCCCAAGCTCAGCATTGCAATCCTTCTAAACTCAGATGTAGACACAGAAAATTGAGATGTGTAGACAGCAACTGATCACGGGAAAGGTTCATCACTCATAGGTTGTTGGACCTTTTAACATTGAGATATGACAGTGGCATCTACAAAGTTCATGTTCAAGAACTTCACAACAATTAAAAAGAATATCATGCTTGGAATAAATTCATAATTTTGTGGCAGTCTGCATTTATGCATTTATAGTTACTCTAGGCCACATGTGGACTTTAAACCCTTGATTGAACACATTTAATGCCTCTCAGGCTGTGCTAGAGGGCAATGCTAACAGACACCACCCCAGGGCACTAAGAAGGTTGCACATAATATGTAGAACCCTAGGCAGGACCCAGAACTTGGTAGGAGTCTTAATAAGGATTATCACTGCCGTGATGGAGCACCATGACCAAAAGCAAGTTGGAGAGGAAAGGGTTTATTTGGTTTGCATCCACATCATTATTTACCATAGAAGGAAACCAGAACAGGAACTCTTGTAAAGTCCGTGAAGGAGAGCTACATAATGGCTTGCTAATCATGGTTTTCTCGGCCTGTTTTCCTTTAGAGTCCAGCACCACTAGCCCAAAGGAAACACCACCCACAATGGTCTGGGCCCTCCCCCAACAATCACTAATTAAAAAAATGCCTTACTGGCTTGCCTAACAGCTGGATCTCATGGAAGCATTTTTTCAATTGAAACTCCCTCCCTCTGATGACTTTAACTTGGGTCAAGTTGACATGAAACTAGCCAGCACAGTAGGTGCCTAGTAAATATTGTAACTGTTGCTAACTAAGTGTTAAAATTGTCACTCATCCAGTAGGGATGTTATCAGATTTGAAATTGCAAAAAGGCCTAGATAAGTAGCTCAGTTGACCTGAGTTTGATCCCCAGATCTCAAGTTAAAAAAAAAAAAAAAAAAAAAAAAGGTAGGCTTTACTTGTAATTTCAGATCAGGGGAGGTAGACACTGGAGGATTCCTGAGGCTTGCTGGACAGTCAGCCTAGTATAATCAGGAAGTCTGAGAACAGTGGAAGATCCTGTTTCACAAAAATAGTGGAAGCACCTAAGAAAAACACCCAAGACTGTACACACACACAGAGATACACAGACACACATAGCACAAGATATTACAAAATCAGCACAGTAGATGATAGCATTATCATGAGCCAGTACCCTGAACCAGAAAGTATTTGGAGTTGACTGAAACTTCTAGAAATAGTACCACAAGCCTGTCAAAACAGCATCTTACGGTTTTTCTAAGGCTAATGGAAAAGTGTGTTTGGACAAGTGGTCCTCTGGAAAGACTCCAGGGCCACCAGTGGAATGTTAACTCCTTTGACCACAACCAAAGAAAGCAAAAGAAAGAAAATGCTGCTCTTAGTCTGGAGAGTGGCTAAGTTCACACAGCCCCTCACTGTATCAAGGGAGGCAGGCTGAGGTACAGCAGAGAAAACACAAGACTGCCTATGAGACAGATGCGGTCAACCTGGCAAGGGGGCCTACTTCAGCGCTGAAGTTATTTTAGGTGGCAATAACAGAAGGTTGGTTTGAGGTTGGTCAATTATGTTGCCCTCTCTGCACACATACCCTCAAATGCAGAACCTGGATAAGATAAAATAACTGTTCAAGTCCCCACGGCTCACCTGGCAAGTCCCCTGAAAGTGCATAAGAAGCAGGCCTGGCCCATGTCTGCTGAGCTGACCACTGCACTTCACTCCTTGGGTGTTCCCAGAGAGGCCTGAGCTGTACATTTTCTCTGCCCATGTGGAAAGGGCTGAGCAAGCACTACTGTTTAATACAGCGATGCTTACCCAGCCAGCACCAGAGTGTTACTCCAGTGGAATGTATTACATGCAGCTGGCACTTTGTCCATCTGTTTACATTTTAAAAGGCACTCACTGCCAACATTAGGAATCCCAGTACCCACGGCCCAGAAAGCATAAGCTAAAGGGTAGAAATGAAAACCAATTGAAAAACCACTTGTACTGGGTGGCTCCGTGGACTTATAAAACCTAGAAATTGCTTAGGAGAATGTCCAGTCCTGCTGAGGAGGGTCTTAGGGAAAATATCTGATGGGTCTTCAGAGACCCTCCCCACAGATATCATGTAGTCACTAGGCTACCTTTCCCACCCTTCCATAGTTCCTGGCATCTGAGTACCTCACCACAACTATGTAAACACCTTCTCACTCTTCCAGGAGTCCCACATAGCCAGATGAGCCATGCCTTCCCCTCTGTGTTTACCATGCTCCTCTACCTGGACTATAGATCGAAGGAAACTGACACCAAGAGGCCCATAGGCTGATAGGCTTGCAATCTTGTTCTATTTATTATTACTCATACCATGGGCCAGTGAACAAGAGCAAATGGCTGGACTTGTCAGCAGCACAGCCCAGGGCAGAGGTAGACTACCCAACATAACCTATATCTACAGCCAGACTGAGTAGAGGAAAGCTAGCCCTGACTCCAGAAGGGGCCTGAGAGCATCGGGAGGGGCTGTCTGCTGCTCCTGCTATTCAAGCCTACAGTTAGGAGACTGACTCTCAGCTCCCTGGGGACACTGGCTCCCTTCTTCCTGACAGCTCCCCCTGACACTATCAGAGAATTCTGATCTACCAAGACAGACCCAGGAAAGATCCAAGAAAGAGAAGGGGGCAGGGTATTCAGTTGTCTGGGTTAGTTCAAAAGACCCTAGGACTGTGAGATCATGTCTATGAAAGTGCACTTTTGGGGCTTATTTCTTGGTTCTCTAAAAATAACCTAGTTCCTAGTTTCCCAGCATGGAGCCTGATAACGGAATCTGGAACTTCAGACATGCTGTACACTGTGATTTGGTGGATGTGCCAGTTCCCACTGTGTTAGGTCTCATGTGATTGATTCCACAGCTGGGTTATACACACATTCACCAGAACTTGCCCTGGTTTTTGTTTTTTGTTTTTAAAAATAACACTGATTCTAATCTCTGTGAAGAGATATCTCATGGTAGTCTTGGGTGTTTGCTTGGGTTTTGTGATTGTTGTTTTGGTATCTGTGGGGAGGAGATGTACATACATACAAAGGCCAGAGGTCAGCCTTGGATGTTGTATCTCAAACACAATCCATCATTTTGTTTTGGTTCGGTTTTGTGATAGGATCTCTGATTGACCTGAACCTCACTGAACAGGTTAAGCTAGCCAGTCAGTGAACAACAGGGATCCACCTATCTCCACCATCTTGGCTCTGGGATTACAATTGTGTGCTACCATGCCTACTTTTTTAAGTTGGTTTTGAGAATTGAACCCAGATCCTCACATTTGCAAGGCAAGCACTTCACAAACTGAATAATTATCCTGTTCCTCATAGTAGTTCTGATTTGCATTTTCCTTAATAATGAGTGACATATAGGGCATCTTTTCATATGCCTCTGTCCTTCATTGCACAGACACATACACAAATACACAAGTGTACACATACATACACATATGTATATACTGAGAGAAAAGTGCATAACCCCCCCCCAAAAAAATAAATAAAAGGAAGAAAGAAAAGGAAAGGAAAAAAAAGAAGAAAAGACTGTGTAACTTTTCATTTGCTCTCAAAGCCATTAGTACAAGGCCAGATGTTTAACCATCCTGAAGTTCCCTGTAGAAGAAGACATGTGCAGGAATGTGTGTGCACTGCAGAGATGCCCAACATGACCTGGGGAAGTGGGGCATGGGTGAAGAAATCAGCTCTTGGTCCCAGCCCTGCTATGTAGCTTGAGGGTATGTGGGTGGTAAGCCTATTTGATGAGTCACCCCAATTAGGAGCAGTCTAGAAGGTATAATAACTCCAGAACTCAGAATCCATGGACAGAGGCAATGGAGATACACTACAAGGTTTGGGAATGATTCAACAACAGTAGACAAACCCCACATCATAAGACCCAAAGAAGAACACCCTGGACTATCTAGAGCTGCATCCAGTACAGTTTAGGTCCTAGAACACTCAATAGGGGTAGCAGGGACGGAAGAAAGGACAGACACACAGACATGCACACATGGGATGAGGTAGGGTTCTCTAACTGCTACCACTAACACTACATTGCAACCAGGAACCTCAGCATTTTTGTTAGGGACAGCAGAGTGGGAGGGGTGGGCCAGCCTCAAAAGGAGATCTGTGCACTTGAACAGTCTCAAGCTGTAAACATCCTGAGGAGGAAGCTGCCATTAGTAGTCTTTGTAGACAGACACTGATCAATTGTTCATAAACACTCATACTCTGACTCCCAAGAAAAGTGTTGCCATCTCTCCTGAGCCTGGCCCTTATGGGTAATGACTTTGCCAGTTGATCATGCATCAGTTGGTCTTGGAGTCCTTGAGAGGCTGCATCCATATCAAAGTACACATCCACTCAGGGCTTCTTCTGTTCCCTGCAACCTGGCCCCTCTGGATGGCAGTTTCCTCATGCAGAAAACTGATTGCAAAATAACCTAAATCCAGAGTCTGAGGACTGGTCAGTACACAAACATGTCCTGCATAAGCACAGGAATCTGAGTTCAGAGCTAGTCACAGCAACAAATACCTACACTGCCAGAGCTAGGTAGGCAGAGACAGGAGGATCACTAGGGCTCACTGGTCAGCCAACATGGCCTAATTAGCAAGCTCCTCGTTCAATGAGACACTCTGTCTCAGAAGATAAGTGGGGAAAAATAAATAATATAATATGTAAGGGAGAAAGCTAACAGCTACCTCCTACACTTTATTTACCACACCTTCAGATTCAGAAAGATACTGAGTGAGAAGTTTCTAGACGTCTTCTTTGGGCCAAATACTCGAACTGTTCACATATTTGTCTTTCTCTTTCTATTATTTTGTTTGTTGCTCCCCACAAATAGCCCATTGTTCTAGTGTGGCATAAAGCTTGGGAATGATATGAGAGCCTTTCATCAACATGACAGTCCCTTTGCTCTTTCAAATCTCTGTACTGTGTAGCTCTGGGTTCCCCAGCAAATCTCGACGTGGTAAGAAGGCTGTCTGTCCAAGCTCAACTCCTGTCTCAGGATCACATTTGCTAAGGCAAATTAAAACTACAGATGGAAACTCTCTCCTTAGCAGGAGTACACACACAGGGGAAAAGATAGCTGGAAAGAGTAAGCTCAGCTGACAGCCTTGAATAGTGAATTATTTTCCTTTCAATGTTCCTTGATTATAATTTCACCATATCAATAAACAAAATCAGGACATTTTTAGAAAATAAATAGTGGGTCTTTATAAAGTGTTTGGGTAGTGTGGAAATATTTTGAAGTATATAATTTTAAGCATAAATAACTTCAATTGTAGGCACAACAGAAAACTACACAGAAAATTTTCTACTCACTGTTGTTGTTGACTTTAATTCCTTTAGTTTCGTGGGGAAAAGGGTAGAAAATTTGTTGTGATCAGAATCAGACATGAGAATGTACTGAGCAGCTCTGTAATAGTGTAATGGTTTGTTTAAAAAAAAAATGCCCTTACACAGAACTCACAAGTGTCCTATTGCACATGGAACAATCGGGCCCAAAATACACTTCAGGATTTTTATAGATACTGTGATGGTGTCTTCATTAAAGTCACTGGAGAAACTTGGTTCTAGCCTTGCCTCACCTTGATTCATGACAGCAAGAATTATAAGACATGGTTAGGATGGTTGTGATAATGCATTCATTTAATCCTAGCACTCTGGAGGCAGAGCTAGCCTGTGAGTTTGAGTCCAACCTGGTCTACAGAGCAAGTTCCAGAACAGTCAGAACCACAAGGAGAAATCCTGTCTCTAAAAACAAAAACAGAAACAGAGCTGACTGAGATGGCTCTGACTGTAAAGTGTTTCCTGTGAGAGCCTTAAAAACTGAGTTCGGATCTCCAGTACCTATATAAGAAGCTGGACATGGCAGAAGGCAGAGATGAGAGGATCCCTGGAGCTCACTGGCCAGCCAGTAGAGCTGAATTTAGTGAGCCAGAGGTCAGTCAGAGACAAGCATTTGTATCCACACATGTATACATACCCCCATGTACACACACGGAAGAACAAAGGTTCCAAAATCCCCATGTTTGAGCAGAAATCCCTGACAGCTGAGCCGCTAAACATGAGTGTTTATGTCATCGGCTGAAGAGCTTGAAGAGTTACAGGATCCAGAGCTCTGTCCCATAGTGATGCAGGATTCCAACTCAGGTTCTCCTGATTCTCAAAGGAGACTCCAAACTATGTCACACTGCAGCACAATCTTGTAGGAGGCCTTGACTTTTCTCATGCACCTTAGTATGCAAGGTATGAAAGGAGACAGCATCGTTTCCCATTTACTTTGTTTCTGACATTTGATGACGGCTGGATATAAGACAAAGCTACACCCAAAGGAATGGAATAACAAGCTGCCATCTGTATGTTGCATTGTGTGTATGGGTACACATGTACTTAGAGGCCAGAGGACACCATGTGTCTTCCTCAGTCACTCTTCATCTTACTAGGGGCTCAACAACATGGCTAGTGAGCCCCAGGGATCCTGCCATCTTCTCTTTGGCAGCACTGGGAGTACAGGTTCAGACCATGTGCCTGGCTTCATACATGCATGCTGAAGCTCAACCTTAGACTTCATGCTTGTACTATGTGCAAGCACTTTACCCAATGAGCCAACTCCCCAGGTGACATTTTGGATTATAGAAACTTGCACAATGGCAGAGATATTTGGTCCCAATGGTTGTTCAATAGCTTTTGGATCACCGAGAGTGACCTAAACTGTATCTGAGACAAGATCCACATGACTCACCAGTATCATCATCCATCTATGCTCACACTGGCAAAAGCAGCCAAACAATTGGTGCCACCAAAGATGTTGACCGCGAGCCACCAACAGCACAGCCACAGTGAAGAGGATGTGGGTACAAACCTTTCAGAGTTAGATGTGTTACCCGAGACCAAGCTAGCACCATCAAAATACCGCATACCCTCCACCCCTTCCGATTGCCCCAAGCCTGGCACAGAGCTTACTCAGAGCGAAAGGAGCACTTGTGTCTCTGGGGCCAAAAGTCTTTCCTAGGTGGGTTAGTGAGGTGCCAGACAGAGAGGAACTAGACTAGGTACTTCTACCCAACAAGAGACATGTCTGAATAAAATCCATGTGCCTCATCAGATCATATTGACACCGCGATAGACATCAAAAGCCTGACCACAAATCCTAGCCGTTTTAATTTGTCATTCCAGAATACATGCAGGCACACACTTAGACCTTAGTTGGCCTAACGGCGTTTCAGAAATAAATTGACAACATGTCGCTATGAAACTCTGCCAGTTAGTTTCATTTATCAATCGGTTGATGTCATTGTAAAAGAAATAGCCTCCACTTGAGAGATGACACTTCATCCATAACAGAAATGGCTTGCTTGTTCCTCAGCTGCTAGAGCATCACAAAATAGAACATGCTACCAGACTGGGCCTCTGCAGATAGGTCACAGCATAGCCAATGTGTACTTAGCCAAAATAATGCTTCAGTGCCTTCAGAATGTGGGAAGAAAACTGAGATTCTGTGGGGTCAGAGACCAATGAGTGTGGAGTGCCAGAGATCTCTGACAGCTTGGCTCCCAGTCTTCACTTCTCCATGAGCTGGTCAAGGTGGAGGATGGCAGTGGATAAATGTCTGTTGTCTGGGTACTCGAATGTGTTCATTATCTAGGCAGTTTCATATGTCCATTTCTCTCTACCTGATTCCTTGGGCTGAAGAGTAGCCCTAATGAGCTATAGTTCAGTTATTGCCCATCAGCTCTTGCTGGGCTAAGCAGTAGTCATGAATGGTAGGGATTGAGGATGGCCTGTCTCTGTGCTCTCCACCAACTCCCAGGCCAGACTGCCATCTCTAATAAGTCAAGAAGAAATGTAGGGCTGGGGAGCTAGCTCAGTGAATAAATGACTTTGCCTAAAAATGTGGAACTGTGTTCAGATCTCATGTTTCAAAGCTGAGCAAAGTGCAACATTCCTATAACCCCACGGATGGTGAGATGGGAGGTTTCCAGAACACAGGCAGATTCCCTAAAGTTCAGGGACCAGCCACCAGGGTCTACACAGGAGTCCCAGGCCAGTCTCAAATAAAAGATGGAAAATGCTAAGGAAAATCTGAGGCTAAAAACTATGACCTCATGCACACACACACACACACACACACACACACACACACACACACACAGAGGGAGAGAGAGAGAGGGAGCATTCATATGCTGTTGGTTCATATTCCAATCTGAAAAGGCACCATCCAGAAGGTTCCTTAGTATAGCATGTAGAATGCTGAGTCTCTCCTCTAACTTGGCTTCTAGACTCAAAATCTTAAAGCTATCCAGCTAATTTCCCCAGATCTGAGTTTCCTGGAAAAAAAACAAAACAAGGCTAATGGACCTGTAGAAAAGTGCTGGGGAGGGATGATCTCTTCAAATGATTACAAAGCCCTTTGCAAATATCAAAGTGGTGATAGAGCCATAATGAGCTCAGCCCAGGAGCAGGATGTGTTGACGGCTAGCTGCTTTAATTGCTCCTGTTCCTTATTAAACTGCTGTTAGTGAGGAGAAGAAGGTGAGTATTTCTCCAGCCTGGTCCAACTAGGCTATAGATTTCTGCAGATGTGCAACACTGCCCTCTATCGGCACCAGGCGTACTAGCCAGTTGCTGATGCTGAGAGATTCTTCTTCACTTTGTGTCTTTTTGTATACCACAGCTGAGGCCCAGGGTGCTAGTGAGCAGAGGCCTGTAACCTGATGGCTCAGCAGAGGGTTTTTTGCTTCACAGAGTGTGGTATGTGTCCATTAGAAAGCTGCTGAGTGGAAATCTTATTCCCTGGGATTTTAAACAGCCACATTTCCTGGCATTTGACATAAACGGGACATTTAGCAAATGGAGTGCCAGATGGAGCTCCTGGCTCTGCGTTCTGGAAGGCACTGGAGAGTCAGAACCTCTGTATGTATGCATTTGATAGTCTTGTTCACCACAGGGCCAACCATGGCTCAGTGGAGTGAGGTATGCTTCAGGCCTCCGAGGTCGCAGGTGGTCCCTCTGCCCTCAGTGCTTCAAGGATTCTTCTCAAGCACCACAGTCCTGGCAATTCATTTTAACCCTCAGTAGCCCACTCCGCTCAGCTTGGCTGTCTTACAAGCCTTATACAGGAATGGAGAATCGGTAAATAACACTTGCATACGGGTTCTCAGGACCTCTGGAGTGACTGAGCTAGCCAGGCCACCGTTCTTGAGAAACTGAAGCCCAGGACATCCAGGCAGTTGCCCACAGTTACAAGATAGCATCATGTAACATAAGAAAGTCATGGAACCTCTGGTTCTCTCGAATGTCTGAGCCCACACTTTTCCACAGCTACATGATATCATCACATAAACATAGGAAAGCCACAAAAATCCAGATCTACTCAAATGCCTGAGCACATTTTCCACACACATAGACACACCCTGTCAATCTGGTGTTGTGCTGTTAGTGCATGGTTTACCTCTCAACAGTGCTAAGGAGGCAGACAGAGACTAAACAGGGGCATGATGACTCTAAAATAGAATATTTGCATATTTCTCCATCAGATCTCTAGGGTCTTTTGAGATGAGAGTGCTATTTCTTTACTGAGGAAGCTGGTGTCGCTGTATGAATGGAACCAGATAAAGGTCTTGTGTGTCCCACATTCAGATTATCCCCATACACATTCATGAAGTCTCATTTTCTTAAGCTCACAACACAGCCAATAAGGGCATTTGCCCGCATGACCCAGCATGGATGTTGATCCTTTTCTGTAACAGAAATGATAAACTTCGAGGCGGACATGTTGTCTCATCACTGAGAAACTTTTAGCTCATGTATTAGACTCCAGTCATGGCAGTCTACTCTTGTCCTCCTGAAGGCTGTGTGCTTTACGGGCTGTGTTCTCTTATGCCCGCACTCTAACTCAGGGGAGTTCATGGGAAATGAAACTGTGTCTCCTCTCCTTCTCTCCTCCCTGTGACTTAATTATAAGCACACAGACACGCTCTGCCAGTCAACACCTAAATTGTTTATCACTTCAGCTGGAAGATGCCGCTTCAGAAAAGGCTGCCTCATGAGTAGACAGGAGGTGACTTGAGCGCCTGGCACAAACAACCTGTCTTGCTCAGCTTGTTCAGTGGCACTTGCTTCCTCCTGAAACAGCAAGCCACTTTCAGCCTCTGTATAAAAACCTGGGCACCAGGTCCCCTGCTCCAGAGAAGTCATATACCCCCTGCTTCAAAACAAAACCCACACTCCATAGAACACATTCAACAAACATCTCTAAAGAACATTGCTTTTCTTTGTAAGTAAAACACACAGTGGTGACCACACAGCAAACTACTTTCCCATTTACAGTGTTTAAGTTTTCTTGGCTCCCTACACTGAACTAAGTGTCTGAGAACAATTGCAACAAAACTCAACTTCGGAAGTTTTGAGACGTGTCTGTTCCAAGCTTCTACTGAGCATAAAAAGCCATTTTCTCTATAATGTTTCCACTAAGAACCTTTAAAAGGTTGTCTGCTCCATTTCTGAAGTGCTCTGAGTGAGAAAGAAAGGGCCGTACTTCTCCAGGCATTGTGACTAGAAAGTGCCCACTTCAGACATGTTCACAAAAGGTTGTGAGCAGTAAGACCCTAGAATGGGCCACTGATGGATATGGAGGAGGTATGGCTCAAGGAAATGGGGAGGGGAGAGAGAAGGTAGAGAAGGGAGAAGGCAGAGATGGAGAAAAGATGAAAGAAGAGAGAGAGGAAGGAAGGAGGGAAGAAAGGATGCTATAGAGCAGCATCTAAGATAATAGTTAAGACATTTGATTTACTTTGTCCTTCTGCAGAGAGTCCCGCCAAAGGGGATACAGGCCCCCATGCAAGCATCTGTGTACTTATAGATAATCTGGTGGTGGAGGTGGGGGTGGGATGTGACATTTTGTTAGAACACAGGGACAGAACATGATAGATCACACTGCACATTAAGTGATTTCCTAGCAAACAGGTCCCTAAGGTCTACGAAAGCCAGGCACAGGGCTATGATGAAATGCTAAAGTGACAGAGAAGTTATTACACAGCCTCAGGGCTCTGAACTCGTATTTTAGCTGGCTAGTCTTAAACATGGGAAGAATTACGTTGATCTTCCTATTAGTTATGAGAGAGAGAGAGAGAGAGAGAGAGATTGGCTGGCTTTATGGCAAAGATGACTGGGCAGGGTGATATCACAGAGCTTCTGTTGGGCACTGACACACAGTCCCTGACTCATATTTTCCCTCCATAATCATTAGAAAAGAACGAATTTGCAAAAGGGTGAAATGTAGTGGTGCTTGTGAGCCAGGGCTCTGCTGCCTGCCATCTATACTACCCATGCTTGCTGATAGAATATCTTTTGTTCCTAAGAGGAGCCGTAAACTTTTTACACAGGAAGCTGCCAGTTTCACTCTGCAGCTCACAGCATGAGAATGAAATATCTTTGTTGGCATGTGAGGGAGAAGGTTGAATTAGAAGGTTTTTCATAATTTTAATATGGGTCAATGAAACCTTCCTCCAAATATTCTTTTTAAAAAAATGTGAAAAATGCATGGTACGTCAACATACATTCTATGGGGGTGCATGCAAGGGTATGGGCACAGGGGTACATGCACCTGTGAAGCAGGGCCAGCCTCAGCTGCCATTTCCCGGGAGTCTTTTTCTTCAAGAAAGATTCCCTCACTGAGAGCTGGAACTCTCCAAGCAGGCTAAACCGGCTGCCCAGGAACCACCAGGGACTGTCCCGTCTCCGCCTCGCTCAATAGGTTTGTCGTTGTTGTTGGTACTTTTGCTTTATCTTGTTTTGTTTTGATTTTAAATCTTTTCTGGAGTCAAATTCAGACCTTTTACCAACCAATCAACTCATCTTCCTGCCCTTCTGGACACTTTAGTAGCAAGCTTTAGGATATAGCTGAATGGTGGACTATTCACCCAACATGTGAAAATAAGGGTTTAGTTTCCATTGCCAACTCTGCAGATAAAATGAAGCCATGGGCTTCCAGACAAGGAGTGGGCAGAAGCCTGGATGATATGGCTGAGTTATGCTTTCCGGGGTGTTTCGTGAGTGCCAGGGGAGTACCTTACCAGGTGAGCAGCAGCAGCAGCTTAAATTGTAAGCTTTCACTTCCACACATCTGTGCACAGCAATGATGAGTCTCACACCACCTGCAACCTCAGACCTCACTTATGAAAACTAATTAGATAACAACTTGAGTTTTCCATTCCAGGGCACCCCTGTCCTGAAAGCTAATGTTTTACTTCTTAAGACAGCAGGTGCCCAACTGCCTGCTAATGCTGTGTGGTCAAGTGTGTAAGAACTGGAGGACTGCCATTCAAGAGCGGGTGACCATGTTGTTCCTTTCCGTCATGATCTTTCTCTATTTCTTTTGCTTCTGTATTTTCAAGCTCTTTATCAAGTCACCAGTATGGGTCCCTTGCTTCTCTCTGCAAAGAGGTTTCACAAGGCAAACTGGAATTTCCTCTCCATAAGATGCTTGCAAAATCTGGAATGTTCTCAGTAATGTTCTTCCTTAGCGGGGTTGAGGGGTGGGGGTGGGGGGTGTTCTATCACTGACAATATCCTCAAATGGTCTATTCAGCTCAGCTCCACAGGAATTTATATTTCACATGCAAAGAGTAAATGTCAAACATTTCTCGGTTCATGCAGAACTAGAGCAGAGCCCAGAACACCCAGTGTGTTCAAAAAAAAACCAGTAAAGGACCCATCCATAGCCAGAATAGCCCAGCACATGGCAGATAATCACTGCAGTTAGCTGATGATCTATGAATTAGGAAGGATCATAGATGGTGCTGGAGAAATGGATAAGTTAATAAAGTGCTTGCAATTAAGGCATGAAGACCTACATTTGATCCCCAAAACCCATCTAAAGCCTGTCATTGGGTTACACATTAGTAACCCCAGCCCTAGCAGCTAGAGGGCCAGGAAGATAAGAGGACCCCCAGAACTTAGTGGCAAACCATTCTAATCAACAGACAAGTTCCAGGTTCAAGGTGAGAGCCCTGTCTCAAAAATTAGGGTGGAGAATAATTGAAGGAGATACCCAAAGACAGCTGAACTCCATGTGAAAGTATGCACTTAAATGCATGGCCCTCTCCACACACACATGCACACTGTACCCATATGAATAAATACATACATCTCATCTACTCTCACACACATACATACACACAGAGAGAAAGAATAACCATGGAATGCTCTGCTGAAATGTAGCTGCCTCCTCTCAGATCACTCATTGTGGTGATATATTGTATTTAATAGTTAAATATATGATATATCACCACTACTTATCACTCCAGATATGGATTCTGCTGTTATGAAACATTATTATTTCAGAATAATTAATTATGGCTTCTGTGTTAACATTATTATATTATTAGTAGTATATTAGCAAGGTATAATGCTGCTAATGATTTTTAACTGCAAACAAATTGTGACACAACTATTTTGTGTGAGCAAGAGCATTGTGTATGTGTATGTGTGTGTGTGTATACATATATACACTCATATATGAGGAAGACAACCTCAGGAGCCATTCCTGAGGAGCCCTCTACTTTGGGCTTTGAGGAACAGACTCTCACTGGGATCCAAGGCTTCCCAGTTAGGCTAAGCTGCCTGACCAATAAACCTCATCGATTTCCCCTGTCACCACCCCCCAATGCTGGGATTACAAGCGTGCATCACCACGCCCAGCTTTTTATGTTGGCGCTGGAAATGGACCTTTATTCCTCACGAGAAATCTCCAGGCATTCTCCCACTGCGCTGCCTCCCAGGCCACATTACTATCTTCCACTTTTAGAAATCAAACTGCCACAGAGATTAGAAAATAGACATTCCAGTTTCTGTTTTTACTGAATTTTCCAGAGATGCATGAAACCAAGAAATGTTTCCCAGGAATATTTTGGGGAGAAAGACCAAAAATATCCCATGACCCTGAATTAACTGAGTTACTTCTGGGCTGGAGCCTAGAAGTTACAGCACAGGGGATCCAGGTCATTCGAGCTCTGCCCTCACAGAAGCCCTCACGGCATGACAGAGTTTGCTAGGATCCAAGACCACTGCAGGCTCAGACTCAGAATGATGATTTGATTTGAGAAAGGAGGAGTCTGTGAGGGAGACGGACATTCTCAGGGAGTGCCGAGAAAATGGACTTAACTGTCCTGAGGGCTTGTCAGGGGAAGTTCTAGGCACATCTGCAGCCCCACCCGGATCCTGCACTGGGCACCAGGAACCATTTCCTGACAGAGAGACAGCCAAACACTGGGATGAGGTGCTCTGGAGGCTGCGATGGCCTCCATTCCTGGCATGCTTGGAGATTGCTAAGTAGATTCCCATCTGCTGGAATTGAAGTCGTGGGAGAGCTCTGGGCCTTGGGCCTTCACAGATCTGGTTCAGTGGTCTTCACACCCCTGTGGTTAAGAGGAAAGGGAGCGGTGAGCGGCTCTCCACCCACTCCTGTAGACATTTCCTTCCCTGACAAAACAATGTGTTTTTCTTATCGTTTCTCAGAGTATATGAACCCTGAAGAAATTGCTGCTTTCTATTTGTTTTTCATAAAAAGTGTCCACTATGTCTGATTTTTCTTTTCTTTTTTTAAAAGAAGTCCCTGCAGGGTTGATGGAGGGTTTGGGCAAAGCCATTCCTGCAACAGCTCAGCATGAATCCTCTACATTTTCATTAAGGGAGGCACAAGAAGGCAGCCCAGAGTTTGCACAGTCATTTAGGATGCTGGTCTATGTGGTTCTTAAAAAAAAAAAAAAGGAGCTGAGGCTGTGGTGGACTCCTGTTTCCTCTGGCAGCAATTTCAGGTACTTGGTCGATGCTGACCCACAGAATTCTGAGCAGGTAAGACTGCTCCTGGCATTCAGCCAAGGTGCTTCTAAGAAAATTATGAAGTTTCTCTAAAGCCTCTGGACTAGAACTGTGTGGAGAGGCATTACATCAAAAACACGTGGTTTCACACATGCTGCCCGTGCTATAGAGGAGAGCATAGGAGCCTGTACTTGAAAAGGTCATCTGGGGGAGCACCAAGACAGAAACAAACTTGAATTCCTCTGCAGACTTCTCTTCTCAAAAACAATAGCTACTTTCTTTTTTTCTGAGCCTCAGCTTCCTCATCTATGAAATGACCATTCAAGTCTCTCTCTTACAAGGTCACAGTGAGGGTTAGGTGAGATGATATTTGTGGAACAAGTGATCCAGGGTACCTATCTGGTGTGACTGGTGTCCTTTGTCCTTTGGGTAAGCATACATCTGAATCTCAAACTTAAATGAAAACCCCTAGGAACAAACTGGCAGAAAGATTCCCAAAAGCACTAGGCCAGATCTTGCCCATTCAAGCCAGCAGCCCTCACTTCTGTCTTCCTGTAGCGCCCTTCCTCCCGGGCCTTCTGTACGCTCCCAGAAGCAGAAGTTGCTGTGAGACTCATTAAAGTCATTCATTATCCTTTCTTCCCTTCCAGAAGAACCGAGGATGCCAAGGCCAGATGGTGCCCTAGCGGTTTTCCACAGCAGAGACTTCACCATTCTCTAGAAAGAAACAACCTTCTGACCTCGTCCAAATGCACTTCCTGGGTGAGGGTTGACTAAGGTGAGTTATATTCAGAGTCATTCCTTCCTCTGAGCTGTTCTGGAAATTTAGAAATTTTGAGCCCTCTCTGTCCTGATCCAGATGGGAGCATGTAAGCTAGTAACTCACATCCACACCTCACCAGCACTGTGGTGCTGCGCTGTTTCTAACTCCAATTTGTCTCATACCAGTGGGTAAATCTAGAACTTAAGTCTCTGTTTATACTATTTCCCACTGGTCTGGGGAGATGGCTCAGCTGGTAGAGTGTTTGCTGCACACGCACAAGGACCTGCGTTCTACCCACAACATTTACATAAAAAAACAACAGCAACAAAAATATGAGATGGTGTACCCGTGATCCCAGTGGGGGGACTAAGGCTAAACGGGAGAGTTGATGGAGCTCACTGGTTTAGTAAATTGATGAGCAAATGACTCTTAAGGATGCCCAAGATATGTAGACATGTGCACACGTGAGCATCTGCATGAATACACACTTGCACATACTGTCATGAATACACACACACACACACACACACACACACACACACACACACACACGAAACATTCCCTACCTATGGAATGACCTGCTTACTCTTCACCAACCATTCAGGAAGAACCTTGATATGAATGAATGTAGCTGACATGACAATCAATAACCTGGAATTCAGTCTGCCTAACATGCTTTGAAACAAGAGCCTCCCACCAAGGAAAACTGAGAACTTGAAGATCACACAGCTACTGATTGGCCAAACCAGAAACAAACTCAGGATGACCCCCACCCCAGCCTTGAACTGTTACTTTACCCTGCAGACATCAGCTGCTCACAGGAGACTGCATGGGTGTGTGGGAGGAAGCAAATAAAATGTGCATTTTTTACTTTTTTAATTGCTGTGACCTGATAAAAACAATTTAAAGATAGAAGAGTCTAGTTTGTCTCATGGTTCAAGGGGACACGGTCTGACATGGAGCAAGATCCTGAGGCAGCTGGTCACAGTGCATCCACAGTCAAGAAGCAGAGAGGTGAAGGCTGGTACTTGGCTCACTTTCTATTTTTTCCCTTCAGCTCAGGACCCTGACCTGTGAGGTGGATCTTCCCACTCAATCAACTTAATCTAAAAGCTCCCTCATGAGCATGTTCCAAAGTTTATCTCATGCTATTTCTTGATCCTGCCAAGTTGACAATCAGTCTTGAGCATCCCAGTGAACATTGCTGGCTGTAGCTGTTTCTTATCCATGGAGTGAATGTAAGGGTTCATCATCTCTGAGATGTACTGCCAGTCCATTGACACAGGAGCAAAGTTTAGGCAAAGTCAAGATTTCCCAGGAAGAACTTTTTTCCTATTTCACAGTGTTCTGGTGGAAGCTCTACCTCAGCCCCTGTCATCCATATCATACACCCAGAGAGTCTGCAATGATTGGGTGGATGTCCAACCTCTCTCTGTCCTAAGATCCCACTCCCTCAAAGCCTGTCAAACAGCAGCCCTTCCCTTAGAACTCCCCTCCCATTTCAGACCCATGCCCCCCAGGAAGCCTGCCAAAAGCCAGCCCCTCCCTGTGGCTGCTTAAGACCACATCTATAGGTTACTTAAGGCCCAGTAGCCACATTTGCCATGTGCCTCTTCCCCCTGCCTTTCCAAGGGTTGTAGTATTAAGTTTTTAGTCTGTCTGGCTTGAGGTCTAGACCTGTAGACCTACAGTCTCACAGTCTCTCAGTTTCACAGAAACACACAGAAATTTATGTTGATTGACTTAGGGCCTAGGCATATAACTTGTTCACTTTTAATTTTAAAATTAATATATCTTGTTTAGCCATGTGGCTCAGTACTTTTTTTTAGAGTAGCATAGTTGTCTTTTATATTTGTTGGCATTTTTGTTGGTCCTTTGGTGCCTTTGTTTTGGTTTTGTTGTTGTTGTTGTTTTTAGAGGTTTTTAAGTCTGGTAGCCCTGCCCACACTTCCTGTTTGTCTTTAACCAATCAGCATTTTTATATTAAACCAGTAGGCGGGACAATTTTTTAAAATGTAACAGAACATAGTCTCACTACAAAGGGTCACTGAGGGTTGCTTTGCTCTGTTCATTAAACCTGGATTTAGTAATTCAGCTTGATTGGCTTATTGCATCAGTGGCAATGGGAACCCAGCAACCAGGAATTTTTAAAAACATATCAAACACATCTGTTTCTAGAAACCTGATGGGTCTCCTTAGGGATGAATGAATCCTATATGAACTGAAAACTACTTTGAAGAACCAGCCACCAGAACAGGAATGTAATTATCACATAGATTTCATCTCACCCAGAGTTACAGCTTCTAGAATCTCACTCTGAAAATCCTGGCATAGACAGTGTTTGAGGAATACTGAGGACTGTGTCAAGAATCAGTTTAAAATCTCACCTGAATTCCCCAGTACTGGAACTACCTGGACAGTCTCTACCTCCTGCTGGTCAACCTACTGAAATCTGAAAGCTATCTTGGCAGTCCCTAAGCTTTCCTGCCCAAAGCTGAGAACTATGTCAGGTGCAGGTAGAAATCTGTGGGCATTCTGATGTGCTCAGTGTTTCATGAATGGCAGTGCCCTGGTAAGTACTGGGACCAGTGGTTACTCATTGCACTGTAGAGTGTTGAGTTTGCAAATGGTACTAGTCTTGCCCCTGTTGCCTTAGAGACCTACTCTCTGATGTCTTGATACCTCCAAGTCTAACAACTACAGAGTCACACTTAGGTCTATCCTGTGTGTGAAGGGGGATGGTAGTATTCTAGCACACTTCTGCTTTGCTCTTGGTTTTGATTTCTTTGCTGAGAATTAAACCCAGAGCTTTGCACATGCTGTGCTGGTACTTTTCTGGCTATATCCCTACCCCAACTCATTTTGTTTTAAAGGTCATTTATGTAGACAAATTAGAAAATAACAAGTAGCTGAGTCTATAAATACCACATTCTATCTTTAGTGCATGTTGGGGAATATGTTTCTTGGACTGAACCAGATGTGGTAGTATACAGCTATAAGCACTTGGGAGGCTGATGGAAGAAGACCATAAAGTCTAGACAAGACTGGGTTACATAGGGTTACATCCCAAAAAGCCGAATAGAAGAAAATTGTCATGTACCATGAGCCATACTCTACAGGTGGCTTAATGATAACAAGCTCTTATCAAATAATCATATGTTGTGAATATCTCCCTATCTTCTTTATATCCTTCCTTATCACCACTACATTGAATGATCTATACACTACCACATGGACACAGTATAACTATATTCCGCAGGCCCATCATTAGCAGGCAAAATCATCATCAGGTATAGCATAGATTAGTCAAACTTAGCAGCTGAAGGTAGCCAGCATGTGTAACCTTGTAGTTTGTGTGAGTTATAGTGCAGGCAGACTTCTCACAGCTCTCACCCAGAGGGTCTTGGGAAGCCACAGGTGTTGGCTGAGACATTCATTAGTCAGCAAAAGCCTTGAGTAGTGACATCTGTTGTCAGTTCCTTGTCACATGAACATCTCTCTGTATATCCTGTGTAAGTAGGGGGCTTCCTTCAGAATTTGGATCCCAGGAGATAACGTGAGGCTTCCATCAAAAATAAAGGCACAATCCTTTTATGCCCTGGTCTTATAAATGGGTCTAAGGAACTTTAAGAAGCTCCTCCTCACCTGGGTCTGATCACCAATGCCATCTCCAAATCCCACTGGGCTTCCCTTTTGTCCTTTAATTGGAATTTACCTTCAAAATCTCCAAATCTGCTCCCAGCATCTTGAGTTTTATCGTTGTATTTGGCCATAATTCAGCCTTTATCTTTTTCCCTTCAGGAAGCCAAACAAAGGCCCGTTAATGAGGCCCCTCTCTATCTAGTTATTTGTTCCTTAGAAAGAACTTTTTCAGAAGCTAACACTCACCCCAAACACACAGTCTAATTTGGTGGAGGGGCGGCTAATATGTGTGGAATGAAGTTATCGACACCAAAACCAACCAAAGTTCTTATTATAAAGTGAATAAGAGATTTTCGTAACCACTTTGAGTAAGCATGACCTAGGAACACAGGTTTAGGTTACCCCAAATTCCATGCTCCAATAAGCAGTTGCATGAGATTATATAGTTTTCTAGAGCAAACAAGGTCATAAATCAACACAAGTTTAAAATATGTTAGTAAGTACATCAGAGAGATCAGAGAGACTGCTACAACAAACAAACAAAGAGGGGGTGAGGGCTTTTCTATAGACCCAGCATGCTATCTGGTGACATTCTTAGCTTTTGGGTTGGTGAACACTAGTGGTCTGTTAAGTTGATATTTTGAAAGGTTTTTATCTGTTAGTCATGGGGTGTTCTGATGAGAAAGGAATGGCTAGTGGGGAGGGTGCTAGAACTAGCCAAAGATAGGTAATTCGCCTCTGGAGTGGCAGTATTCCCACCTCTCCACATGACCATGATTCTTATTAGTTTTTGCAGACACAGCTGCATTCCAAGAATCTTCATTCACAATGGAAAGCAGAATCCACCTTCATTCAACCTTAGAGTCTATCCCTATGAAAGAAAACCAATGTCCCATGAACTGTCTTTCTGCTTTAAAAGATAACCTTGTGTTTGATTTCAATGGTGCCTTATGTTTTCCTCTAAACAAAAAGTTAAAAATAGAAACATTGGTGGTTGTACAATTGTTAAGGGAACAGTGTCCAGGTACAAAGCAATAATTGACTATTGCACTCCCTACTAAAGAAAACAGGCCATGAGTACAGCATTCCAGGACCAGAAGAAAATACACATGATTGGGCCATAGAGGCCATCTCAGAGACCACCAGGTACTGTCCCTGCCAGACCCTCGTCAGTGACCAAAGACACAGTACAGGTGGAACAAGGAAGAACGTGATTGGCCAGTTCTTCTCCTGAGCTTCCTGGCTGCCCCTTCTTAGGCATTGTCCAGGAAGCAGGCCTAGCACTCAAGTGAATAAACCCAGGCAGGGGAAGAGGCTGAGCCTGTCAGTTCTAAGAAACTCCTGCACAGGGGAAATGAATACTCAAAACAACCACTTGCCTGGACCTGAGATACATCCTCACACCTGAGATCTCATTGATAGTCTGATGGTCTCGAATGTAGTAATCAACAAGCCAATGGTCTTCATGCATCAGAAACAGCTTCCCTTTAATAACTCTGTGAAGTCTAATGGAAAATAGAGTGCTAAAAGATGTAGAAACCACAAAAAGACATTCGTACATACATTCTGAGCAGAGGAGAGAGAGGTCTGGAATAGTGGGGAAAGGTGTGGACTCTGAAGCATCATCCCCCCCCAGCACCTCTCCAGACAAGGAGGCTTCACCATCTCAGAATATCCTTTGTTACAATCACCAACCCAGCACCCCCTCATGTCATGAAGGTTACACATCACTGCCCTTCTGAAATATGTCATTAGCTGATTCAAGTTTCTTTCTTTGGTCCTTCCTTTCTTTTCTGGGGGTGGGGTGGGTCAGAGACACAAGGATTCAAAGCAAGTCTCAAACTTCCTGTGTAGCCCAGGATGACCTTGGCTGTCTAATTCTCCTCCTTCCAATTCCTCAGTGCTGGAATTACAAGTAGCCCCCACCATTCCTGGTTTACGCAGAGCTGGAGATTGAACCCAGGGCACATGGAAGGCAATAGTCTACCAGGGGAAACACTTTCACTGGCCTATATGAAACTATTTATACCAGACAGATCATGATGGGCACACTGGTAAATAATAAATTACAATGAAACCAAAGATATTAACAGCCCAAGTGTTAACGAGGATCAAATGAGAAAATACATGTGGAAGTTTCTGTAGAATCATAACACATAACACACACAATTTGATTCTAGTCAGGGCTGTTGCCAGGCAGCATCTAAGGGCTTCTCACTCTCATCATCTTGCTATTGGCCCTATGAGGAATGAATCCTGGCTTCTTCTCCACACTGGGTGGATGTACAGGAGTCTACAGAAGGCAGGTAATAGCTCAATGGCAAATACCTAATCCATCATGGGTGTGACTCTGAGATTCCACATCCCACAACTATGAGCATATATCACAGCACCTTCTCCCTGATTTTGTGAAAAGAAGTTCAAACATGTTGCTACTAGGGAGGCCAGGTTCCCTACCCCGTTGGCAAGCTCTGTGGAATTTGGCTTGTCTAGGACTGTCTGTGAAATGCTCTTCAGCTAAGGAAGTGAGTATGCAAGACTTTCACACACACACACACACACACACACACACACACACATTCCCCCACTAACAGGAATGAAGTTGCATCCTGCAAATTGATTGCTAAACCTACCATTGCATTTGTGTGTGTGTGTGCTTGTGTGCACATGTTTGTATGTGCATTTATGCATGCATACATGAAAGCCAGAGGGCAAACTCAGTTGCTCTTCCTCAGTACTAGTCACTTTTTTTTTTTTGAGACAAATTCTGTCACTGGCCTAGAGCTCAGCTATAGGCTATTCTGGATGGCTGGTGAGCCCCAGACAACCTGTTGCTGCTCTGTCCTGCACTGTTCCTGGGATGACTCTGACTTAGGCATGGAGGGAATGAAGAGTAGATAATCACACAGAGAGAAAAGCTGGGATCAGGCCAACGGGGCCCTGGAAGCTTGGTGTGTCTACTATGTACAATTGATCAGCGAGGCTGAGTTATTGATACACTTGAACAAGGAGGCGGGGTTATTACACAGATAACAAGGAGGCGGGGTTTAGGGTATACAGGTGAATAAAGGAGACAGGTTTAGCTAATCTCAGCAGGATCAGTCTCCACAGGAGAGCTGTCTTCAGACTGTAAATATTGGGGGAGGCGGAATGGTGGGCGTTTTCTCTGCACACTATCAACATCCACACATGGACCAGAGAAAGACTTTCCAGTCCCTCTCAGCCTCCCTCCAAAGAGCAGGCTTTGCCATTTTCCCATGCATCTGAGGCTCTGTGGTCCTGTCGTGTCTGCTCATGTCAACTGCACACATTCTCTCAGGACTTCACTCAGAGTTTCTTCCACTCTTACCATATCTTGTCTCTGCCCACACTCCCCAGCACTGGAATTATAATCACATGCCTTCACACTTGGCTTAAAAAAATATTGTGTGGAACTGGAAGTGGTTCAGTGGTTAGGAACACTCATTGCTCTTGTAGAGAGAATCAGGGTTTGGTTACTCGTTCATGACTATTTGTAGTTCCAGTTCTAGAATCTGATGCCCTCTATCGACCTCTTTGGGCACCACCAGGCACATGTGTGGTACACATACATCATCAATACAGGCAAAACACTCATGTGTATAAAATTTAATAATCTTTAAAAATATTTGAAGTCAATGTATGTGTAGGGCATTGGATGTGTGAACACATCCATGCACACACATCCAAACTCCAAAGGAAGATGTCAAGTGAATTCTCCTATTGTCCTTTGTCTTACTCTTTTGAGACAAAAATCTGTCAATGAACATGAAGCTCTTTGGTTGGGCTAGACAGGATGGCCAATGAATTCTCAGGATCTACCTGTATTAGTCACCTAAAGCTGAGATTCCAATCTTGTCCTACTCTACATGGGTACTGGGGATTTGAACTCTGGCCCTTATGCTTATACAACAAGGGCTGTAACTCACTGTTGTATTTTACTTTTTTAAATTGCTTCAATAAACATCATAACCAAAATCAAGTTGGGCATTTCTTTGATATAGCTTACAGTCTATGCAGGAACTCAAGGCAGGAACCAGGAGGCAGGAACTGAAGCAGAAACCAAGGAGGAAGCAATTATGCTTACTGGTTTGCTCTCCGTGGCTTGCGCAGGTTGCTTACTTATATACCCTAAGACCACCAACCCAATGATGGCACCACCCGTGGTGTACTGGGCCCTTCGACAGTCATTATTAACCAAGAGAAATTCACAGAGTTGCCCACGGGCCAATCTGGTGGAGGCCTGTTCTCAGCTAAACTTCTCCCTTTCCAGGTCACCCTATCTTGTGTCAAGTTGACAAAAAACTAAAGAGCACACCCAGCCAGCCATCTCCCCAGCCTCTTACCAGCTTCTCATTAGTTGTGTACTAGAGGTGAAATTCAGTTCCTCTGCAAGCACTCTACTCATTGAATCCTCTCCCCAGCCCCCACAGTTGCATTTTAACTGTAAAGGAGTGTGCCCAGATGAAGGTGTAGCTAGAGAGTAAGAGTTTCCTCCACCCTCTGCCTTTGTTTAGGGTCCACTTATCCAGACTGCTCTGGTCCTTTCATTGACTCAGCTCACTCATTAGAGTTCCCATTTCACTTTACTGCTCCTTTTTTTGTGCAAACTTTTCAACTCTCCTACTCTTATGCTACCACTCATTGATGGTTTAATGGTATATGCCTAATGTCTTGAGCTAACTACTGACATGGTATTGTAAAAATAAAACCAGGAACTGAGAATGAATTGTAGCTAAGGGCTATCTCCTGACAACCTGAATGTTCCCCATTAAGCAGCCACACAGACACCCCAATCAGATCGTTTAATATACTGCTTTAACACTCTTCCTAATCACCTACTTAATAAGGAATAATGCTTATTAGATTACCACTTAATGAGTTTCAAAATGGGTAAGCAAATAATAAGAGGTAAATGGGAAATTTGAGCAAAAGGAGCAATGAGCAGACTATGCATTCTGCTCTATTTTTATCCATTTTGCTGTGTGTTGTACATAATCATACATT
Organism: Sigmodon hispidus; assembly: GCA_004025045.1. Taxonomy (NCBI): domain Eukaryota; kingdom Metazoa; phylum Chordata; class Mammalia; order Rodentia; family Cricetidae; genus Sigmodon; species Sigmodon hispidus. The sequence goes on along the minus strand of PVIH01001060.1, from coordinate 95,306 downwards.
GTGTTTAGCATAAAGTAACAAAAATTAATCTGTTACATGGCATATGTACCACCTATGTGACAAAATTATACTATAGAATATAGCATAATGGGAATCATTCTCAATTTCTCTTTTATTTTGTTCATTGAGGCAGAGTCTCTGCATTAAAGGAGCTTGCCAGAGTGACTAGACTTGCCAGCCAGATTATGCTAGGGAACTCCTGCCTCCCTCTTCCAAAACTAGAATTACTGGTAAATAGTCATACCCACCCAGCATTTACATGGGTTCTAGGGGTTCAAACTTTGGTCCTTATGCTTTTGTGGCAAGAGCTTTGGCCACTGAACCATCTCCCCAGCCCCCACATTCAAGTCTAAAAAGTAAAACCCCAGCATGAAGATCCCATTGATTTATACTGTTTGGTTAAATCATGAATTCAAGTGTATATATTTCACAGAGCATCTCGGTTGATGTGACCAAAACTCTCCAGCACTGTTAGGGAAATGAATTGCATGAACATTTTGACCCAAGTCTTTACTTCATCCTGGTTGCCATTATTTGATAATCTATTCAGCTTTGCAGAGAAAAAACATTTAAATATAGGAATTACATCTTACCTTTCAGACCAGCCTGCTTGGTGGTGTTTTACTGGAGGGGTATATGAGTGTGTGTGCATACTTGGAAAGGCATGTGCACAGAGGCCCAGAGGAAGGTGTCTTGCTCTGTCACTCTCTGCCTTGTTTCCTTGAGACAGGGTCTCTCAGTGAACCCAAAGCTCACTACTTCTACTAGACTTGCTGGCAAGCAATCTCATGAGATCCAGGTGTCTTCCTGGACACCAATGCCACAGGCACATGTGGCTATGCCCAGCTTTTATGTAGGTGCCAAGGATTTGAACTCAGATCTTTATCTTTGCACAGTAAGTGCTAATATCCACTGAGTAATCTCCACAGTTTCCTACTTGCTGTTTTCTTTTTTCTTTTTTTTTTTTGAAAACTTTATTTATTTATTTATTTATTTATTTATTTATTTGCCTTGGTGTTTGCCTGGAACTGGAACTACAGACAGTTGTTAGCTGCCATATGGGTGCTGGGAATCGAACCCGGGTCCTCTGAAAGAGCAGACGGTGCTCTTAACCGCTGAGCCATCTCTCCAGCCCCGACTTGCTGTTTTCTTAACAATAGGTTTCATTTCACATGTACCTCCTATATTATGGAATCAAGCCCCCAGTGTACCCAAAGGAGACACAATGGAAAATACTAAAACATGGGGTTATTTATAGAACAAGCCCAATTCTGGCTGTACCTTAAAGATGCTAAATTTGGAGCTCTTCATGTAGGTTTAGTTTTTTTTACTTGGCATATGAAAGTTTTGTAGGTGTTGCTATGGTTTCAGGAGTCCCCAGAGGTCTGTGTTTTAACCCGTGACATTGTTGGAAAGTGGTAAGATCTTTTGGATGTGGAGCCCAATAGAGGGAAGGTAGGTCACTGGGGACATGTTTTCCAAGGGGTTATCAGACACCATGAAAGGACCAGCATGGCCCTGCAAATGCTCCCATAATAGTGTAGTGTTTCACCTCACAGCAACAGGCCAAACAGCTATGGGCTGGCTCTGAAGCCATGAGCCTGAGTTAACTCTTCACTGTTTACGTGGGTTTTTCAGGCATTCTGTCAATGACAGGAAGCTAGCATTTACAATCCTTTATATGTTTGGGGTTCTGGGGGACAGGGAGAAGGAAGGGCAGGGATCCCCTTCCCTACCTCCTCTACTGTAGGGTGCGGTTGGCCCTTGCACAACTTGCTGGAACATTGTATTATGTTCCCCAGCTATTGCATCTGTGCCGCTTATGCTAATTAGGCATCAAATAGTGACCTATCCAATGTGATCCCTGATTATGCTAATTTGGCACTCCTTACCACCTATCACCAGCTATATGCTAATGAGGCATTACTTTGGACCTATCACCAACCATATGCTAATGAGGCATTACTTTGGGCACCAATCATATAGTTACACACGGCCCAGCTTCCCTATATAAGCAGGCTGCATTTCAGGCACGGGGTCTTTCTTCCACCATTCTACCTCAACTGAGCTGTACTCCAATAAAGTGTGATCCGAGAAGAATCGTGCTGACTCGTCATTCTGCAGGCCAGAAAGCGGCTTGCCACACTCTACAGGTGACCTAGACATGACCAACTAGGTTCTAAGCTGAAGTCGATGAGCAGAGGAGTACAGGAGAACCCTGACTCAGACAGGAAAAGGCCTCCTATACCAAGAGCCAGCATGGCTGAGGCACTTTATACTGCTGGGCAAAGTCAAGTTACATGCTAGCAAAGATCTGCCAGCGTGGCTTTAAGCATATACCATTCATGTAAAAGCTGGGCACAAGGGTGAGTACTTGTCATCCCAGAACTTCAGAGGTGGGCAGGGATAGGCAGACACATGAGGCTTGCTGGCCAAATAAATTAGGCTAATAGTTGAGCTCCAGTTTGACAAGAGACCCTGTCTAGAAAGAAGGAAAGAAAGAAAAGAAGGGAGGGAGGGAGGGGGAGGAGGGAGGGAGGGGGAGGGAAGGGGAGGGAGGGAGGAGGGAGGAAGAAATCAGGAAAGGAAGGAAGAAGATAAAAGCTTCCTCAATAACAACTCCCAAAGTTGTTCCCTAGTCCAGGGCACTGTGCACCCGCATGAACACACACATGTACACACATAAATGATAAGTCAATGAATAATCCAAAGACCTGAGACTGCACCATGGAGATGTTCCTCTTGAGTTTGTGTTTGCCTCAATTCAACAACTGTTTGCACAGCTCTCAGCAAAATGAGTGATCACTCAAACAGATTGGGATGTGGGAGTAATATATGAACTATTAAAAAAACTGAATTATGCATCCTTTTATAAATGCTACTTTAATATTTTTAAATGACTATTTAAGTCAGCTTACTCTAGTTGCTGGGCAATATTGCACACAAAAGAAACATTAAAAAAATGAACTCTATTTAGCAAATAAATTACTTGCTAACAAAGGTCTGTCAATATGGTTTTAAGCATATTCTGGAAGTATGGTATCTTAGAGAATTTACAAATACAGCCTATTTTATTTACAATACTAGTTGAGTTGCCAGAATCTGAGAGGCTAGAATTTGCCTTCAAAGAAATCAATTGGAGGTGAGTTGATGTAGTGTCATTTTTAAAGTAGTATGTGAGGTTCAGATTTGCATTCCTGTGCTGCCAGGAGACACTGTAGAGTGGAGAGTTTGGTGTAGGGAAGACATGCTCCATGGTGCTCTGCTTGGACCTTGAAATGTCTCTCAGTGACTACATGTCAAGGCAGTGGTTCTCTAGAAGTCGAATGACCCTTTCACAGGAGTTGCCTAAGACCATTGAAAAACACAGAAATTTATATTATCATTTATAACAGTTATGAAGTAGCAATAAGAGTAATTTTATGGTTGGGGTTACTACAACATGAGGAACTGTATTAAAGAGTCTTGGCATTAGGAAAGTTGAGAATTATTGTATTTAGGGCTTACAGACCAGTCTATGCTGCTAGTAGGAGTTTGTGGGACCTTTAAGAGGCGGGACTTAAGGAGGAAAGTCCAGTCACAGATACACCCATTAAAGGGAATGCGGGGACTCTGCACCTTCTCTTCCTTTCTGAGTTGTCATGACCACGAAGATGGATTGAATCACCAGAAAGGCCTAGGGCAACAGGCATGTGAGCACAGACAAAGCCTCTGAAACAGCTAAAATAGCTGTTATTCTCCTTAGAAGTAATTTATTTCAGGCATTACATCACAGTATGGAAAACTGACTAAGACACTAGGTAAGTGATATATTACTAAAATAGTAAAGAATGGGATTGGCATCCATTATGAAAGAAAATTAAACAAGATACAAGATACTCATATTTTAATATGTATATGCACATACCTGTGTGTGTTTGTGTGTGTGTGCATGTGCTTGCGTGCCTGCAAGTGTGCCTTTGCAATGAGGGTAGGACCCAGGGTCTCACACAGGCTAGACAAATGATCCTCTGCCTAGCTCCATGTGAGTCTGAGAATCATGTTCTGAAAGAAAAATGCTGGGTAATGACTCAGCCTAGGGGCCATAATGGGACAGAATGAAGACCCCAGACACACAAAAAGAAGACAGGGAAGTGAGGGGGGGGGGGAGACCGACTTCTGTAAGAGATGATCACGAACTCTACAAGCTTCACTGTTTTCTAACCAGTTCGTTTGAGTTGAAATCAGAATCTCCCCATCTTGAAGGCTTGAAACACCGGGTATAACACTCTGTTGTGCTAAGGAAGATTTGTGTGAATAGGTATTGCTTGTTTTACATTTTAAGAGATGCTCAGAACATTGGTTCATCCCTTAAGGTTTTCAAGAAAACTTTTAGCATACAGCCTACATACAACTTTTTCTAACTTATTTTATAGATTAGGAATGTACATGTAACTTGATTTGGCCAGTGTTTAGGACCACACTTGCAGATACTGGCTGAGGGTGGCTAATAGAGCTACAACTCATTTGGCTGGGCAGTAGCTGAGGGTGGCTGGTTGGACTGTAGCTCATCTGTCTCTGCAGATGCTGGCCCAGGATGCTGCCGCTGGCCTGTCTCTGTGTGTTGGTGATGTTGCTGTTCTTTCTGCTCACATTTCCCTCCATGTACCTGACCTTCCCTGTCACTCAACATTCATTTCTGAAAATGGCAACAGTCTGTCAAGATTTCTTTGGCTTTTAACAAGCCCATCTTGCTTTATTTTATTTATTCTCTCTACTTACCTGTCTGTTTTTTAAGGAATGAAGGAAGCTTTAGTATTAGTGGCTGTTAAGCACAGAATTGCATCAAGAACCCAGAGACTACAAGAATAAGCTGACGTGTCAGACTCTCCTTGAGACCAAACTCATGGGGCTTCTTGGAGGGAGCTTCACACCTATTTTGGTCAGTTTGGTGAATACCTGAGGGATGATGGTGGCTCTGAGTGGAATCATCATGAGGATGAGGAGGCTATGGGCAGAGCAAAGATCAGAACCAGGAAGTTAGTTTTGGATAGCTTGGCCTTGACTACTTTCTGAGACACCCAACCTTAGAGAGTTCCTTGCAAAATGTAAAAGATTATGTTAGTGTCTTGTAAATGTGATGGTTTGTCAGAATTGACAACCTGATAGGATTTAGATTCATAGGAGACAAATCTCTGAATGTGTTTGTGAGGAAGTTCCTGGAGGTTTCACTGGGGAGGAAAGGTCCACTCTGAATGTGGGTGTCCCTCTCCTATGAGCTAGGTCTCTGTACTGCACAGAAAGGAGAATATAACTAAGCACAGAATTCCCCTCTCTGCTTCCTGAATGGATGTAGTCTGACTGACTGCCTCAGATCTCTGCTGTCACGCTTTCCTCACTGTGATGGACTGTGAGGCAAAATAAACCCTCACTTCCTTCAGTTGTTTCAGTCAGTTATTTTGTCACATCAACAAGAAAAGCAACTAGCATAGTGTGTGCCACTTTTATATTGCTGAGATAACACACTATGACCAGTACAACTTACAGAAGAAATGGTTGGTTTGACGCTGTCCTGGTTTGAGTGTCTATTGCTGTGAAGAAACACCACGACCACGACAACTCTTATTTTAAAAACAACAAAACCATTTAATTGGTGTCAGCTTACATTTTCAAAGTCTCAGATTTTACTGTCATATCAAGAAGCATAGCAGCATGCAAACAGACATGGTGCTGGAGAGCGAGCTGAGAGTGCTACATCTGGACCCATAGGCAACAGGAAGTGAACTGTGTACCACACTGCAAGTACTTTGAGCATATCAGACCTCAAAATCTGCCTCCACAGTAACACATTTCCTCCAGCAAGGGCATTCCTCCAACAAGGATACTCCAGCAAGGCCACACTCTTTAATAGTGCTACTTTCTATTAGCCAAACATTCAAACACATAAGTCTATGGGACCTATTCAAACCACTACAGGGGTTACAGTTTCAGAGGACTGGAGTCTTGCTGGCAGGCAGGCTGGAGCAGTAGCTGAGAGATTACATCTTGCCCCACAGCATGAGGCAAAGAGAAATCTAACCAGGAAGAGGATGGGCTTTTCATGCTTTAAAGTCTAGCCTAATAGCATACTTCCTCTAACAAAGGTCACACTTTCTAAACCTACAATGTCACCAACTAGGGAACCAAGTACTCAGATGCCTGAGAATATAGAAGCATCTCATCCACATCAACACAAGATCCAAGCTAGCTGGCCATGAAACTTCCAGGTTATTTCCTGTCTGTTTCTCATCCTGCTTAACGGCTAGGAGCATAGGAGCATTCTACCATGCCCAGCTTTAGAAGGTTCTAAGAATCTGAGCTTATATCAGCTCACTTGCTCTGACAGTGCTTTGACCCATGGAGCCATCTTCTCAAAGAATTAATTTTAAAAATGAACAGCAAGGCATGGTGGCTTGTGCCCTTAGTCCCAGTAGTCAGTAGGCAGATGTAGGTAGATCTCTGAGTTCAAGGCTAGCCTGGTCTAGAGAGTGAATTCTAGAAGAGCTAGAGCTACACAGAGAAACTCTATCTCAAAAAAGAGAGAAAAAGGAAAGAGTTAATGTCACAGTTATCAAATGTTGAATCAACTGACATATTAAAACAGTGTGTATGAGGGAGTTGGAGAGATGGCACAGGACTTAAGAGCACTGGCTACTCTTGCAGAGGCCCTGGGTTTGATTCAAAGCACTCACATGGTGGATCAAAATCAGCTGTAACTCCAATTCCAGGGTTTCTGACAGACGTCCTCTTCTGATCTCTGAGGGTACCAGGCATGAACTTGGTGCACATATATACATGCAGGCAAAAAAATTATACCCATAAAATAAATCTTCAAAAATAATAATTTAAAAAACAGAAGTATATGAAAACATAGAGCCAAGCATGTTGACACACATTTGCAATCCCAGCACTCAGACAGCTAGCTCAGGAGCCTGAGTTCAAGGCCACCCTGGTCTACATAGTATGATCCATCTAAAAAACATGCATCTGTGACCAGACATGTGTGTCTGTGTGTCTTTATATGTTACTGTGTGTCAGTCTGTGCATGTCTATGTGTGAGTACCTGTGCACATGTTTGTATATACTGCATATATTTGTTCATCTATGTGTTTGTGTTTATGTGTCCTTGTATAATTGCATGTCAGTCTGTACGTGTCTGTATGTATATATGTGTGTGTAGATGTGTTTGTGTGCCTGTGTATCTCTGTGTGTTTATGTGTCTCTCTGTATGTACATTCTATATAGTATAAAAACACAAAGTATTTTGAAAGCTAAGTCTTAGTGTAAAGAAGGGAAAAGTTATGCCTATTGTTATATAAAATCATTTAATTGATTTTTTCAGGTTTTATTATAATAAACGTTTATCAATAAACAATGTTTCCAATAAACGTTTCCAAATAAACAGTCTCACATTTGATGGAGAAGTCATGGCTAGATGTTCAAAGAAAGCAGATGATCTCAAAGTTGATTCTAAGGAGGCAGCTTCCTTAGAACCCTGTTCTGTGAAGTCAGCAGCAGACAAGCACCTTTAAACATAAACATTATTTCCTCCTTTGTACCACAAATCCAGGATTATCGCACATGTTCTACAAGCAGCTTTTAAATTGAATTTACTAACTAAAAAGTCCAAACATGTGGGTGATAAAGGGGGATAAGAGCCGATGTGAGATTCATCTCATGGATTTAGAGATAAGTCCCAGAACAAGGCGCCTCTCGCTCTAAGGCGGCTTAACTGATGGGGTGTGGGCTCTGGCTGGCAGCTGGCGTCCTTCAGTCTGAATCTGCTTTCTTTGAGTCACAATTGGAGCCCAGTTCTTTACTATCACCCCAAGAAGCCTCTGTGGGAGCCCGCCTCCTCTGCAGGCAGCTTTGATTTGGTGACCAGACGAGACAGAATCAGACTGTAGACCACAGTAGTGATTCATCTAGTAAACACCCCCTTGGCTTCTTCCTTCACTGAGGAGCTGATTTCTCCTGTGCAGTCTAACCCCCAGCCCACTACCGATGCACTCGAGACCTTTAACTTTTCATTCTCCTGCCTCTACCTCCTAAGTGCTGGGATAATAGGTGAGAATCTCAGCCTGTCAATACATGCCCATGATGGAAGCCAGGGTCTCCTCGTGAATAGGAGGTAAGCACTCTATCAATTGAGACACACCCTCAACTCACTGTCCTTCCAACACTCAGCTGCCTTCTCAGGCTGAGGACCCCAGTAGTTGATTATTCTCTCTCTGGTCTGCAAAGCTCACATCTCAAGCAGGGGTGACTCCTAACTCAGACTCATGTTATGTCCTTTCCCATCAGCCTACAGAGACCCTGAAGAGTATCGGCGCTCTACTTCTTTTCCTGCCAGCGAGTCCTCTGTGCCCCTCTTCTTCTCCTTGACCAGTCTCACTAAAATTCCCCACAGTGGCCTCCTCACTGCTAGGTGCAATGTTTAGGTGCATTGAGGCTTCTCTCAAGCCCAATGGAATGTTCATACTGAGGATCCCACTTTCTTTTTAACACACAATATTCTCTTTATATGGACCATATCTTCCAACACTACACCACTCCTGCTTCCTGTGACCTCTGTGTGTGCATGCACATATGCATGTTTGAAGGTGTATGCATGTATGTTGGGGGGGGTACACATGTTTGGGCATGAGTGCCAAAGCTGTTACATGTCTTCCTTGATCACTCCTTAATTTACTGAGGCAAAGTCTCTTATTGAACCCAGAGCTCACTGATTGGCTAGTCTTACTAGGCAGATATCTATCTTCAACATCTCCACCAAGCACTGGCACTACAGGCAGGATGCATACCCATCCAGCTTTTGTGGGTGCTGGGGATACAAAGGCTGGTCTCCATGCTTACAGGGAAAATTATCTCGCCAGTGCCCTCTCCGACCTCTGACCTCTGAGGCTTCCTTCTCCAAGTCAGTCTAGTTTGAAAGGCCTCTGCATACACCTTCCAGCTGACATTCTAATTACACTTACCTCTGTGACTGTCTCTCTTCTTTGTCTTTTTAGGTTCTTTTCCCATCTACTCTCTAGTCACACTGATCATATCTGTCTTGGGCACTCTTTCATCTTCCAAACATGAACCTTCTGTCCTGTGAAAGCCCTGTGAGAGACTAGAGGTAAAAATGATGATGGCTCCAGGTACACAAAAAGATAGATGCTGTTGAGCAACTTTTCCTAGGGAGACAGGAGCAAAAAACTCTATCCACCCCAGATAGGGTACCAATAGCTGATCAAAGATGCAATTTCATCTGAGTCTAGTTTGAAAAGCAGTGAGCTTATTGGGTTGTTTACAGGCAGCCACATCCCTGAAAAGCCACTGCAGCATGACCTGTGAAAGCTGCATCCCTGGAGCTCCCTAGCGTGATGGGCAAACAGCTCCTCTGAGAGGCTCCTCTTCCCGGCTATTGCTTTCTGCTTCTACAACCTTGGGGCGCAGCTTTATCTCTCTCTGAGTCTCCTGAGCCTTCCAAGTGTCATGAGCCTTCCTGCTCCCTCCAGGACAGAAATAGCTACACAACAGATGCTCAACCCAGTCTCCACTTCTGCTCTTGAAGCACCTTGCTTCCTGGGACATGCTGCTAAATGAACCAAACAGGAAGAATTACAACCTGGAGAACCCAAAGAGATCAGACTTGCTCTAGTGTTGAGAGAAATGGGTCAGATATGGGTCTAGAAGGCCTAAGATCACCTATAGCAGGATCTGGGGGGCACTGGAATATCACCCTATAACAGGTTGACTTCACCCATTAGTCTGAGGAGCACAAGCTTTCCACAACAATTCTCTGTAGCCACGAAATTTAGTCTCTCCAAAGTCTCCAGAGATTTCTTATAATCCATTGTCAGAGTGGTAAACCTCCAAAGGAAGTCAGTCAGCTTCCCATAATGTTTCCTGTTAATTAAAACACTTGGATAAGAATACAAAAGCTGGAAGTCCTATTTATACCTTAGGCATGACGTGCAGTTTGTAGAAGCCACCTGGCTGAGATGTCTGCTCTTCCATTTTGTCCTTAGTGGTATTTGCTCTCGACTCAGTAGCTTTATCAAGAGAGGGGACATCCAAAACGTTCAATATGTATTCAATATGACAGTTCCTACAATGAATCACAAATGTGTCTCTCATTTGTGTTTATCACTGAGGTACTCTGGGAAATACTTGCTTCTCTGAGGCCTCAGAAGCATGCGACACCGGTGTGCTCCATGAATAAGCAACAAGAATGTCGCAGAATGCTTTGTTGTTCAATGGCTCCAGACAATGATATTGCTATGATTCACAGAACCAGCTTGCTGAAGGGCTAGAGGCACTCAGCCCTGCTGCTGGGCAGCTTCCCACAGCCGCTTTCCTCCCAAGTCCTGCCCAGGCTGAGGAAAAATTAGAAGCAGACATTGTTCCTTCTAGCAATTCAGAGTTCAGTTTTTTGTTTTTCCAGGAGTAGGTACTTGCACAGTAACTCATCCTTCCTCTCTTTGTCAGGGGTTAGGGAACATCCTTCTGCATAAAAAGCCTTTCTTCTCACCCCGACCCCAGCCAGTGCTAATGCCACTTAGCATCCTTCAAGAAACTAACATCTGTCTCCTCAGATTCATCCTTTTTTTCTCAAGCTGTTCCTTCTTAAATGAGTGATTCAGACGTCTGATGGGACATCTCTGCAAATGATTGTCCCACCTGTGTCCCACCGGAGGATCCTCTTCCTCCATGCAGGACTACCCTGAGCACCACCACTTAGGGCCTCTCCTCAGGGGATTAGCAACTTGAGACTTCCTGATGTCTGTTTTTTACAATGTTTTCCTAGGCACGCTAATTTCACAGCTTGGGGATCTGAATGAGGAAAGGCTGAAGTGAAGGCTTGCAGTGAGAGAATTGGGAAATCCAACAAAAGCTGGAGACTCTTGAGGGAGGACTGTGACACAGCTTTCTTACTCCTTCAGGTAAAAGTCTATGCCATAGCATCTCACAAGTAAAGTCAGAATGTCTCATTAAAATCTGTTGACTTTAAATTCAGAGAGTCTATTTACTGTCTCCAAGGTCACCCCTGGGCAGCTCCCATTCAAAATACCACTATCCAGATTCATTTTCTGTGTCACACCTCACACTGAAAACAAAAGTGAAAATTGCCTTCACCTTTCCTGACCTCCTCAGTGCTCCCAGACACTATTTGAAGAAAGACAAGAGATAAAGACAATTTCAAGTGAAATATTCCCCCAAATAAATCTATATTGTGTAATGCCACCTGCCTGCCATAGAAATATTATTTTTCACTAAAGAAGCTTGAATGACCTTTAAAAGAATTGCTTGTTTTTACACACCCCCAAGAATGGAGGTTCCTGGCTGGAATGATTGCTGAACGGATTGCTCATGGGTTAAGTACTTGCTGCACAGTGTGAAAATGCCAGGTATGGAAGTTTGTAATTCGCCCACCAGGGAAGCAGGATCAGGAGGATTCCAGAGGCTTGCTGGCCAGCCAGCCTAGCTGCATCAGCAAGCTGCGGGCAGGGCTCTTGCAAACATCTGGACAAGGAGACTGGGTTGTCATAAGTAAACACAAAGGCAGAGTTTATGGTTTACAGCTGGATCAAACAGACAGGTTTAGCTCATCATAGCAGGAGCAGTCTCTGTAGGAAAATGGTCTTCAGGATGTAAGCAACCAGGAAAGAAAGCTATGGTAGACATAATTCTGCACACAGACAATACTTGCACTCAGTCCCTTGAGGAAGGCTTTGCCGTCCCCATGAGCCTCCCCTTAGGTGAGCAGTGAAAAACTTTGCCATTCCTCCATGAGTCTAAAGCTCTGGATCTTTGATATGAGCAGCTCATGTCACTCACTCAAGACTTGATTCACTTGGGGCTCTTCCTGCTCCCTACAGGCATGACCATGTCAAGGACTCAGTGCCTCAGCATCATGGAAATAAATGGCAAAGTCTTCCCTAAGGTGGGCTCAGAGGTATTATGCCCAAAGTTGCGACCCTGGAGAGACCACCGGAGACAAGGACACAGCGGAATGCAAAAGCAAGGTTTATTGATAGAGATGAGCTAGCTCGTGAACCACTCCAGATGTCCCTTACACCGGAATCTTGCAAGAGGGTTGATTAGGGTTGCAGGAGGGGCTTCTTTTATAGCTGTGAATTGGGATAATGGTACGAGTCATTAGCTAATTGGCTCGTGCTAAGGGCTTTCCAGACTAGGGTGGGGGTGCCCAGTAACAACGTGTCAGGCTTTTGACTGGTTAGTACCAAGGTGAAAATCATTTTTATTATTATTATTTCTTCCTGTCATGTTTGGGCTAGTTTTGTGTAGAGTCCCATAGCTCATCCTTGGAGTATGGTCAAGCTGTTCTGGTCCTGTGCCCCGGAATGTCTCCTATAGAGGGGGAAAGCCCACCATCAACCCTGGAACGTGCAGTGGACCCAGGAATGATGGTGGTGTATTTTGACTAGAGCATTTGGTGTTGGTGGTCAGATAGCAGGGCCAGGGTGCTATGGATTCTGCAGTTGGAACTTAGGTCATGTTGCCTCTCTGTAAACAGCAGTTTCTAGCTATGGTCTCTGGGGACTGGGTGAAAGACTCTTTCTCAGGGCTCTGTCTACTTTAGTTTAGCATAGTTCTAGTCCTGGACCCCACCTGGATCATCCAGGTGTCCAGCTCATTCTCTCCTAGCACTGGACAAGCTCCCGCAGGAATGTGGAACTGAACTCTATTTTATCTCTATGGCTACTGGAATACAAAATGGCATTTCTTACTCTCTTCAAGAGGGATAGCAAAGCCTTCTTCTAGTCTGTGTGCAAATGTTGACTACAGCTACATCATGGTAGCTGTGGTAGGAGTTAGTTCCTCATAGGTAGAGAAGATAAAGGTGAACGGTGAGCTGGTAACATAGACAGGAATGTGCAGTTAAGAAATGGCTAGTATGCAAGTATTAGTGTTTGTGAACAATTGATCGTTGTGTGCAAAGCTAGCAAGTGCAGTTTTCTACTCTCAGACGTTTACTGCTTCCCTACCGAGGGCTCCTACATCAATGAGCTAGCCCTCCTTCTGTGCTTTACTAAATAAACTCACCACATAAAGGGCTATTTATTGCTTAGTTGGTGTGGCTCCATAGTGTAGAGTGCACAGGACACCTGACCCAGCTCTCCTATACATGTGTCTGTTTTTCTTCATTTCTTCAACTGACATCTCAGTCAGGTCAAATTCGAGACATTCTGGATTTAGCAATTCTTACAGCAGATTACTAATTACATGGAAACAGATCTTAGGTCACCCTGCTTCTAGAACTCTCTATCACTCCAAGGCTCCATGCAGAAAATGTGTTTTTCCAGGGATCCAGTGTACATAACACAGATCTTCTGGCTAACATGTTGAGATCATAGAATTTCTGAGAGAAGCAATGACTTGGACATACCTTAGGTAATTAAGACACCCTTTAGCAATAAACATTCCAAATAAACAAGTGATTCAGAAGATTCTGGGAAAAGCAAGAGCTTGGTATATTCACTCACCTCCCATCACCAATGAACAGGAGTTGCACTTGTTTCTTTTTGTAGTGCACAAGGACAAGGGACCGTCCCCAAAGGTCAAACCATATTAACAGAAACAGAGTTTTAAATAGATAAAAAGCAAGTGGCCACTTGAGGAAAACTCGTCATGCCAAGAGAATGTTCCATTCAGAGAAGATCGAGTTCTTATGACATCCAAAAGAAACTGAAATATGACATACAGAGCTTGTGGACACTATTTAAGGAGAACCTATTTAAAAACCAGTTTCTGGAAAAATACCTACCAAATATAATCGTTCTGATGTGTGTGTGTTTGTACATGGTGTGTATTACACATGTGCAGAGGTCACTCGTCAACTTCAGCTGTTACTCTTCAGGGAGCATTTGCTTTGATTTTTGAGACAGCAGATCTTGCTAGTGTGGAGTTCAACAAGTAGGCTAGGCTGGCCTGGTCAGCAAGTGCCAGGGACCCTCCTGTTTCTGCTGCTCCAGCACTGGCATCAAAAGTATGTGTCACTACTCTGTATTTCTCTTTATATGGGTTCTAGTGTTGCATTAAAAATAAATGTTAGGGTTAAAATATCAGAGAACAATGAGAAGAGTAAAGAAATGGGCCAGATAAAAGGAAGAGCAGACTCTGGAAAAACAATGAAGCCAGTCTTGCACGGCTTCGCTTGGCTCCCACAGTGCCTTCCAGAGCAGCATATGCAAAGCACTGCTGGCCTTTCACATAGTCTTACATCTGATGCATGTAAGCGCAGCAGACTGAATTGTGAGTAGTGATGGTTTCTTAAAAAGCCTCTATATATTCCAGAAAGGTGGCTTCCCCATAGACAAGGAACTAAATATGAAGCTACCAAGAAGGACTACAGCTACATCATGGTAGCTGTGGTAGGAGTTAGTTCCCCATAGGTAGAGAAGATAAAGGTGAGCTGTGAGCTGGTAACATAAATAGGAAAGTGCAGTTAAGAAATGGCTAGCAGACCCTACCAAAGCCAACTGCTAACAGACCTAGCCACAGACAGAGGCTAGCAAAGCAAGGCAAGGCTTGAGGGACATGCACAGATCATGTGAGCCTAGATTGGCTTGGCTGATGATTTGCTCAGAGAATTAGCCCGTGCCAGTAGAAATCACCTCAGTCTGTCCTATTTCTGCCAGAGGTCTTATAAAAACAACTGCTGGAGGGACTGGAGAGATGGCTCAGTGGTTAAGAACACTGACTGTTCTTCCAGAGGACCAGGAGGCTCAATTCCCAACACCCATATGGCAGTTTACAACTGTCTGTAACTCTAGTTACAGGAGATTGGACATCATCACACATACATGCAGCAAAACACCAATGTACACAAAATAAAAATAAAATTTTTTTCTAAGTTTCACACTACAAAAAATAAGTTGCTGGAAGCCTGGCCTGGTGATGGTCACGGACACTTCTAATCTAATCCTAGTAGTGGAGAGGCAGATGCAAGTGACTCTCTTGAGTTTGAGGCCAGCCTGTTTTTCAGAGCAAGTTCCAGGACAGCCAGGGCTCCACAGAAACCCTGTCTCAAACAAACAAACAAAGATGCTGGGCTATCAGCTCAACAGAACCTTCTGGGGATCCCTCTCACTATGGAAATCCTAGTTTTTCCTGTTATTTTCTTAATAAACTTGCTTTCCCATGCTCACTCCATCTGTGTCAACATCTACATTCTTCATTGATGTGAGACAAGTATTAAGATCCATAATTCAGGATGATTTTTGATGACCACTGATTACCTACACATTGGTCTCTGGATCATGCCCATCTGGGCCAATGAAGGCCCCATGGCTCCCAAATACCCTCATTATGGGGAGCAAATTCAGATCCTGCTGCTGGCAAGGCAAATTCTTTGCTGACTGGGCCATACTTCCAGCCCCGACAGCTCTAAGGTTTTGTTGCTTTTCTAATTATTTCGACTAATAGTGGCTGTGGTAATTATAGCTGCTCCATCTACTTCTGGACAAATAAGAGTACTAGTATTTTGCGCGTGGAAGGATAAAACACGCTGCCACGCTGCCAGGAAGCCATGTTGAGTTCATTGGGGTCTGGATATCCAGGGAATGGGTGGGGGAGGGGAGGAAGGAAACAGAGAGAGAGAAAGAGAGAAGAAAGGGGAGAGAGGGAGCCGAAAAAGGGAGCCCCTGCCATTTGTTGCCTCTCTTTAAAGGGTGACCATGTAGACACGCCCTCGAGGCGTGAGAACGTGCGTGCTCTGTAGGCGGGGCGTTCTGCGAGCGGGGGGCGTGGCCGCAACGTGGCGACACTGGGTTGGCAAGCTAGGGCTATGTTTACGTGCTAACGAAGAGAATTGTGCTTTCCAGTCCCCTGGGAACTTAGGAGGAGCAATGTGACCTATCTTAGCCAATTAATCGTGAAGGTTAATAAATCATTCCCCGATGGGTGATTCCAGAGGCAGTGTACATTGCTCCTCACTCTGTTGTTCTCCTTCACCAATTCCTACAAACACACAGTGGACTATCTTCCCGTGAATTCCTGATGGAGAACGCACAGAGCTACCTCTGCCCCACCGTTCTCACGTTCTCACAGCAGACTATGGATTCAGACAGACTACCGTCTTTTTGTAATTGTGTTGCTGATTACATTTAATTTTGACAAATTAATGTGGTTAACATTTTAAATTATGAAATGCATTAACATACCTACAAATTACTAATTTCAATGCAAAATCAGCCATCAAACACTTTGGGTATTCTGACATTACTTATATCAAAATGCATTAATTAGTAATTGGAAAATTGTTTACAATGTGCACAATAATTTTCTGTGTTTATTAGTGTACGTTAATTGTGACATTTTCATTCATGTATCACATCCACCTGTAACTTTCTCTTATCCCCTCACCCTTTTCCCTAGATTCTCTTCCTTTCTCTACGAGTCCTTTGTGTCTTTATCCTTCTAGAGAAAACAGGATAGTTGTCTTCCTGATTCTAGCTTAGTTGGCTCATCATATCTCTGTCTATAACCATTTTCCTACAAATGATGTGATTTCATTCCTCTTTCATATATGCATGTTAATTTGTATGTACAAGTACAGATATATGCATGGTGGTATGCATGAATGTGTGTGTGTGTGTGTGTGTGTGTGTATAACTTCTTCTACTGTCATTCCTTGGGTATAGTCTATATTATTTGTTAGGATTTACTTGTTTGTCTTTGAGTTTGAGTTTTGGTTTCTGGTTTTTGGAGTTTGGTTTGGTTGGTTTGCTTTGCTGTTGCTTTTGGAAGACTCTCTTGCTGGCTTGTAGCTCACCAAGTAGGCAGAGCTGACTGGCCAACTAGCCCCAGGGATCCATCGCTCTAGTGCTGGGACACAATACTCTGCCACCATACCTGGCTTTAGTGCGTGAGTTCTGGGAACCATGCTCAGGTCTTCATGATTGCAAGCAAGTACTTTATTAACCAGTTCTCCCACCAGCCTTGTTTTCCTCTTCATTGTGGGTGACTACTTTTCCAGGGCAACAGAGAAGTTCTTATGAGCACTGGTATTTGCTGAATTCTCAGTTTACAGTGCCTTCTCCTCTCCAATATTCACATAACAACGCCTCTGATAAGACACAGTTCCTGCTACCTTCTGCAGATGCAGTCCTGAACCAGCACTTTATCCCAGAATGGTACTAGAAACCATTACCCTCTACATGCAAACTTAATGCTGTATATCTGGTTGAAATAATCTCACCCTTGAAACACATGAACCTATTCATCGCCATGTGTTATCATCTTCTGACTCAGAACCTAGCACTCAGACTGTGCTCAATAAATGTCTATTAGTAGAATGCATGAATGACTTAAAGAATGAGTGAATTAAACTATTGAAGCAGAGAAGTCTTGTCCCCAAGGGCCATATAAGAATTCAGATCTTATGTCTCTTGTTCATCAGATGGCATAAAATGGCCATTGAGTGGGTTGAATATTATGAAGAAATGTCTTCATTTTCCTTTCTTCAGGTAGGGGTGGGGT
The DNA here is from genome assembly GCA_004025045.1 of Sigmodon hispidus. Classification (NCBI taxonomy): domain Eukaryota; kingdom Metazoa; phylum Chordata; class Mammalia; order Rodentia; family Cricetidae; genus Sigmodon; species Sigmodon hispidus. The sequence goes on along the minus strand of PVIH01001060.1, from coordinate 77,795 downwards.
AAGGTGGGCATGTCTTATGTAAGCTGAGTTAACTTCAAGCTCCATATGATGACAGAGGATGAAATTCTAATCCTCCTTCTTTGCCTCTTGAGAGCTGACAGGCTTGAGCCACTACTCCTGACTTGTGACACTAAGAAACTGAACCCAGGACCTCCTGCACATGAGGCAAGGACATTGCCAACTAAGCCATATTCCCAGGCCTTTATTTTCTTCTTACATCCAAGTTTACTGCTCTCTACAGAGGAAAAAATTAGCTGTGGGAAAGTAGTTGCGAAGGCCCTCTGGATTTTGCATATTAACTATGAAATCCAGGGCAGCCTTGGAGCTGGTTCAGTGTGATGACAATGAATGTCCCTCTCTTTTTTTTATTTGTTAAATAAGAAAATAGAGCCACAAATTGAGCTCTCTATCTTTAAACAATCCGTATACTGAACAAAAAGCCAGGCAATATTTTAAATTGCAGGCATAAAATAGTCAAGTAGCCTTCTGGAATTGGGCCAGAGAACAAAATCCTGAAGTAAACATATGAAGTAGAGATTCCAGGCACACCACATGGCCGACACACTTAACAAAAATGGCATCGGCCATCCTCGTCAAGCATCTGGCTTGCTAGCACTCTTCTCCCTGCCTGTGAAGGTCAAGGTTCAGGCCACAGGTGGTACTGGTCCCATCATGGAACACATTCAGATGCTAGGCTAGCATTGCAGCCTGGCTTCCGAAGACACAAGAAAGGGGCAAGATCTCAGTTCTTATCTCATTATGAGGTTGTTTATTCAGTAAGCCATGCTGGGCATGCTTCCCCAGTCCGCTTTGGTTATGATACCACATGACCTCCTCTCTTTCCAATAAAATATATTAAAAAGAAAAAAAGAAAAAAAAAAAGCAATGCTGGGTCAAACTTCCTCAGTGTCTCAGGAAATGAGAAACCTCAAGCAAAACAACTGAAGCTCTTGCAAGGACCAGATGAGCTTGTCTGCTCCTGGTGGGTCATCCAGAGGGAGGGTGGATGTGGGCTCTGTTGCACATTTTATAAAATTCTTAGGATAAATATAACAGCTGTGCCAACAAATTCTAGTTAAATCTATTTTCAGTGAAGCGGCTAGCCAGCCCTTCTGGCCTGCCCCTTTGGGAGGGTGAATGGGGAACGGTCAATGCTGCACAACCTCTCAAGATGAACTCATGCACTCTAACTCAGCCAAAGTGGAGAAATTCAGTCAGGTGGACGGCAGGGTCATAGGTACTCAAGACCATGAATCACAGCCAGAAAACCAGTGCTAACCACTGGCCCCGGCCCATTTGGAGTTTATTCACACCAGGGTGCTCTGAACGCTCCTTCCCCACCCCACGCCCAGGAGCCATTCTCACCCCAGACATGGAAATGAAAAATGCAGCAGAGCATGGAGAGAGAAAGACACACTTACTCCTCACAGGGACTCAGCTGGCAGCTGTGAGTACTTATTTTACAGATGTGCTGAGACCCTGAGCAGTCCCAGAGTCTAACACAGCAGGACTGGAGGCAGATGGTCAGGCTGGCCTCCTCACTACACATATCTTTAGTAGGGTATCAGCCCCTGCAGCCTAAAAAAGCCAAGAGTGACTGCTTGGATTTTCTCTCTACCCTTTGCATGGCATCTTAGACAACAAAGTCTGTGGCTTGGATGATGATGCCTTTCAGGAAAAGAAACACACCATTTCAAGAACACAGTTTCCAAAATGCAGATGCCCTCCACTCACACTGGAGTTATGGCCCTATAAAGCCATCCTAAGCTGAAAATATCCAAATCAGAAAAGCATTTAAAGGCTGAGGAGATGGTTCAACCAGTAAAGTGTATGAATTAAATGGCTAGAGGGAAATAGGAGCATGAAAACATAGATCAACTTTGATGGCCAGTCAGTTTTTATTGGTCTGAGAGGTGGTGCTTCTAGACCCAGGGGCACAGCACCTGCGGGTCCAGGAGAATTCACAGTCCCGAATGTGAGAACAGAGACTGAGAGTAAGGGGGCAGGATAGGGCAGTGGTTTCTGCAGACCCACAGACTTTTTCTTGATAAATTGCTTTTCAGAACTGCAGGGTGGAAGATAACTCCAGCTGCCTGTTCTTGCAGCCTCTGGGCTCTGGGCTGTGTGGTGGAGGTTAGCTCTTTTCTGGAAATTCCACAAAAGGCAGGTTTCCCAGTACCTTGAGTTTATTTTAGAGACTAGTTTTGTGCTTAGCCTAGAAGCAGAAAGACCTTCATTCATTTTCTAGCACCCATGTTAAAAAGTTGGGCATGTTTTGGTTGTGAGCCTAGCCTTTAACGGCTGAGCCATCTCTCCAGCCCAGAGGAGATGGCTCAAAGGTTAAGAGCACTGACTGCTCTTCCAGAGGTCCTGAGTTCAATTCTCAGCAACCATATGGTGGCTCACAACCATCTGTAATGAGATTTGTAATGCCCTCTTCTGACATGCAAGCAGAACACTGTATACATAATAAATAAATAAATATTTAAAAAAAAAAAAAAAAGCTGGGCATGATCGCACATGTGTGGAAGCAGAGACAATCACTGGGGGATTTGCTGCCCAGCCATTCTGGCCTTCCTAGTGAGCTACAAGGCAATGAAAGAATGAAAGACTTTGTCAAAAAAAAAAAAAAAAACCTGACAAGAACAGATACTATACTTGATCTTATCTGCCAGGAGTGGATGCTGAACTGAGCAATATTGGGACCTTGGGACTTCCTGCCCATGCTGGGGAGGAGATGGGGAGATGTGGAGAAGAGAGAGTGACTGGAGGGGGTGGGAGGGGGAAGAGACCTTGAATAAGGATATACACAGATAGAAAATGTGACTTTATTCATAATAAAAAAAGGAAAGAAAAAAAAGAAGATTGCATGGAGTATGAGTAATTATAGAATTTGCAATAAAATTTAGTAAGATAATTTTCTAATTAAAAAAAAAAAGGTAAGCAGCTTCTGAGGAAGGGCAATGAGGTTGGCTGCCTTCTGGCCTCTACATGTGTGAGCATACTCGTAAAGATACACACACACACACAGGTACACACCAGAGTCCAAGCACAGTTTCTAGAATACATATCACTTTCTCACCATTGTAAAGAGAAATCCTCATAAGCCAAGCCATCAGGAGGGAACTATCCATAGCTTACTCAGTGTCTTGGTTTGCAGCACCCCATGTTAGGAAACTATTAAAGCAAAACCACAGCTTTTAAATCAAAGGAAATATAAAGTAGTGTAGTCTGGAGTCAAAATGTGATTGATCATGGCCTGGGAATTTAGACTTAGGTTCCTTGTTCCAATGTGGAAGCATTTTTATGGAGTTGCCATGGTAACAGAACAAAGAAAGTTATAAATCAAGGAAATTTTAAAGTACATTGATGAAAACATTAATTGAGCAGTTACAGCAGGTAGAGGAACCTCAGTTATACCCCTCAGATGCTATCTGAGAGCCTTCTTGGCACCTCCTCACTGGTAGTGTAGAGGTTTGTTAAGTTAATATATTCCCAAGGTTTTTTATCTGCTTATCAGGACTGACTCAGAGGTGAGCAAGGAGAAACCGTAACTAGGCTCCAGAGCTGGCCGAATTCAAATTGCCCTGATCATTGAAGTTTTTGATTAAAATCAGCCTTTGTACACACAGGTTCTTTCAGGAGTTCCTGATCACAGAGATTAAGGCTCAAAACATGGCAATAGGGTTGATACCTCATCTCGTCTTAACATGCACATGTCTGTAATCCCAACAGTCAGGCAGGCCTTGGAGGCAAGGCTCAGAAGTCCAAGGTTATCTGGGCTGTATATTGAGTTTGAGGCTGTTAATGAATTTGGGGGTTCCAACTTGTGCCCCAATACAAGTTTGGCCACCTTTTTATAATAGGTGAGTTAAAAGAGGGAAATTAATACTGGAAAACAGAAAGGGGGATACGATGTGGTCACACTGAGCAGAGGGACAGAGAGATGCAGTGTTTCCCCACCCCCACCCCATCATGAGATTCCTGGGAGAATTCCCATTTCCTTAGAGACCACAGTTTCAGTCCAACGTCAGAGTGAGACACAAGTGTCTCTTTGGAGTATCTTTATCTCTCTCGGGCCTGTTAAGAGACCAGCCTAGGCTATATATATGACTCTGTCTCCCCTCTCCCTTCCCTTCTTTCTCCCCTCTCTCTCTCTCTCTCTCTCTCTCTCACACACACACACACACACACACACACACACACACACACACACACACACACACACACACGGTAAAAGAGAAGAACCAGAGAGCTAGATGCTGACATTGGTTTGTTTGCATTTAGACATTTACTGCTATTTTAATCGCTCACAGATTACAATCTTCATGCAGAGGGCCACTCTGTCCTACAGTTTTCTAACAAAAACAACAACCACAAAAGACCGTAAAGTGGGAGTCAACAGGAAATACAGGCAAATTGTTTCATGGATCTCTTGGCTTGAACTGTGGCTCCAAAGTGTATTCTTCAGCTAAAAATCTCTGCCTCTCTCAGTACGGTTAGCCTCATTGTAACATTTACTTGAGAAGAAATGAGTCCCACAGGCAGGCTGGAATTGTGGGTAGCACTTGCCTAGCATGCAGAGGGTCTTGTTTGTGATCCCCAGCAGAGGGAGAAGAGAAAGAAGGTGAGGAAATGGAGGGGGGGGAGAGAGGGAGAGAGAGAGTATCTGCTCACAGTTGTGTCTTATTTTATTGGTTACCTCAGCTCACAAATTTATCCCATGGGCATAGCAAACAGCATTTTTTACAAATAGGAAAGCATATGAAGCATATAAGTTAGCATATAGTGACTGCTGCACCTTTATGTAAAATTCCCATTTAAACTTCTGGTAAGGAAATACTGGACAGATAGCTGGAGCTCTGAAGTAATTTGCAAGAGAATTTCTCTGTTCAGAATTTTCCTGCTTTTGTAAATAAAAGCCTTTTTACATTCCCCAAACCATTTTACCATGAGGGAGATCCTCTGTTGTCTTTTTTTATTTTTAAAATGTGCCCCAATCCCCACATTTGGTCCAACCCTTTTACGAAGTAGGCGGCTAACATAACTGAGGCACATTTAAAGTGCATTTGTAATGTATGAAGGGAGCATTCAAAAGTATAAATTCTCAAACTAAAAGTGTCAAGCTCCTAGTAAAATAAGATGGATTTCTTTTTCTTTCGTAAATCCACAGCACAATTCAATTCCACCATTAAAAGTCTGGTGCAGAATACTGAGATCCACAGTCTTTTCCCCTAATAGAAAACATTGGTCTAATTCCTCTACTTAAAATGATTTAGCTTACTAAGGATGTCCCTGGCAGGCTAGGGATGGGGCGTGACCAGAGAGACTCACAGCAAATTAGCTGTGTGGTGCCTTGGAGTGAGTACACTCTCTGCATTATTTAAAAGAGAGACGGGACAGAGCTGAGTATTAGAGTCTTAATTCAAACAATGGTTCATTGTTTCACAGATGATGTGCGGATGTGCAAATGTGCTGGAGGTCATAAGACATCTCTCACTGCAACTGTGGAGTGTTGGGGGTGATGTTCAGCGGCCACACCTGGGCTGAGGGGGAGTAAGCTAATGCTGCTTCTCCCACTGCATTTCCCCATTCATTCAGTCTGAAATCCTAGGCCACTATTTATAGGCAAGGCATGTGTATCTGAGGATGAGCACAGTATATAATCAACAAACTATTGAAAGAAGCAGGTGTCCTCCATACACTAAGTTTAGGGCTGAAATCAAATAAAACTTTGAATAGCACTTTGGGTAACAAATTTCATCATTGTATATTATAGTAATTAAGAGAAAAAGTGCGGCACTTATGCAAATGAATTGAATTAGGACCTCATTGGTTGTACCAAGAAGTTAGTCTGCTGCTAGTGACAGAATCTAGAACCATAGATAGAAAAATGATAAATAGACATTTGAGGATAGAGATAGGTTCCTTTCGTAGAGTGCTTGCCTAGCACACAGGAAGGCTTGGACTTAGTTTCCAACACTTTATAAACTAGGCATGATTGGTGCATGATAGTGACCACAGCCCTTTAGAAATATAGTCAGGAAGATCAGGAGTTCAAAGTCATCTTTAACTCCATAGGCCATTCTGGATTACATAAACCCCCTCTCTGGCACAGCTGTACCTGATAAGAATGACAGAAGTCATAAATCCAGCACAGCTGCTTGACAAAGATCCAGCAAAGCTGAGCCACATGATGGCCACCATGCCACTTTTTGGTTTTGATCTTCATGTATTGCATACTTGGGAAACGTTTAATATTTGCCTCTCTTGGGTATGCTGGATTGATGGAAAATTTCCTATGCATCATTTATGCCTTCTTCTGGAAATACTACTTCTAAGATTCCCCAGGAAAGTCCTAAGCATACCACGTCTTCCAGAGACATCCTTATCTACTTGAAGGTCTTTCTTATACCTTTGAGGTTGTAGTACACATAAAGAAAGCAGTAGTCTCTTTATAAGGCTGTGGAGTATTTTTAAAACATCTGCCCTGCACTTACTCAGGAACAAGATAATCAAAACAAAGTAAACTTAAAAAGGTCAACAAGATTCAGTGGGCTAGAGGAGCTGGCCACAGATCAGATAACAAGCCTCTTCCCACTATACATTCAGGCAATTACGTGGCACATGCAACAACATAGTTAGCTTAGCTGAAGCTACCTCTGCCCTATGCAGGGATTTGATGAACAAAGAATGGTATGGAAAGATGTTAAAAGTATGAGGTGTCAGGACCTCCCTTTGTTAGAAAAGTTAACTCATGCAGAAACACCATGGTATCATGTGGCTAAGGAACAAAAGAATGTCAGTATTAGTCATATATTCTATAAAGATATAAAATGCAGGGGCTGGAGAGATGGCTCAGCAGTTAAGAGCACTGACTGTTCTTCCGGAGAACCTGAATTCGATTCCCAGCATCCACATGGCAGCTAACAACTGTCTGTAATTCCAAGATCTGACACCTTCACACAGTTATACATGCAAGCAAAACACCAACTCACATAAAACAAAAATGAATATTAAAAAAATATAAAAAAGTAAACATTGCATTATGCTAAAAATTGAGTATTAACTACAGCAGCTTTGGCGTGGGGATTTTTTTGGACACTCTGACCATTAAGAGTTAATAATACACTGCTCAGGACTTGGCAATTTCCTAAGGATGGCTTGGAGATTTTTTTTTTTTTGTCTGACATCCGCGAAGTTGCAAAACCTGGCAGCCTAAGAATGGTCTGTAATATACCTCCAGATACTTAAAAATTGAGTTAGGAGGTTGATGAGTAAAATTGATTCTGAAGGATAACTCCGTTTACCAATGATGACTAAACTTGAGGGAAAATGATTGTGAAAGATACCTCGGTTCAGTCACAGTTTATCAATGATGACTAAACCTATGACCCCAGGTGTGCAAGAAAAAGTTTAACACATGTTCATAAAATAAAAAATGATATGACCTGTGCTTTAGAACAACATGAATATATCACTGATTATTGAATTCTGTGCAAATAAAGAAGCACCTTGGATTCAGGTCAGGCAGGCTGCAAGATTCTCACCATCGCTGTGGCTGGGCTCACTCCTTCCCTCACCTACCCCTTGCCTGTCTGGGGCAGGCCCTCCACACCTCTCAAAAATAATTCATAATAGTATTAGTAGTAATAAAACACTTTGTGAGTTGAGTCCTTGAAGGATGGTCCTAAGCTGTGCTTGTTTGGAGCCTGGGCACAGACGTTTTATATCTTTATAGAATATATGACTAATACTGACGTTCTTTTGTTCCTTAGCCACATGATACCATGGTGTTTCTGCATGAGCTAACTTTTCCAACAAAGGGAGGTCCTGACACCTCATTCTTTTAACATCTTTCCACACCATTCTTTGCTCATCAAATCCCTGCATAGGGCAGAGGTAGCTTCAGCTAAGTTAACTATGTTACCCCAGCTAGACTCTGCATCTAATTCTGCCTCCCGTGTCACCAACTTCTATCTTGCTAAACACTCAGTGTCAGTCGGCTGGCATCTAGAATACCATGGTCTGTGCCTTGCCCCTCAAATGAGGTACCACCACAGACAAGAGGAGATACTATCTTAAAAAAATACTTCTCTTTTCTCCATTAAAAGTCACCACCAAGTAAGAAGAAGAAAATAACCCTAAAGATTCTAAATGACATGAGAACCTAAGTCTAATCCTCAGAATCCATTTAATAGGCAATATCGTCAGGCTGATGGGGATCTCTGAGGTGCATGGACCAACCAATACTCCAAACTTCAAGTGGGTTAGAGACTATCCTTTAAAAAAACCAAAGTGGGCAGTTCCTGAGGAATAACACTTCATCCAGGTTGATTTCTGGTGTAACCGTTCACACACACACACAAACATATACATACTCACATACACAAGACTCTACAAAGCCAAAAGATTCAACTTCATGATTATAGAGGACTAAAATGTTACAGAGTCAAACTATTTTAGGCCATTTTTCATCCTAAGGCCATCCATTGTCCACTTTTGTGTCTGGTTTAACATCCCTGTGACTATAAAAGTCTTTAAAATGTGTTCCTGGTTGACTAGCATGTTCTCTAAATCCTACAGCTTAGGGTGTCACCAGACAGCATCTACATGCTCATGCTTCCCACTTTCCACACCCAGTGAGAGTACTTGCACACCTACTTTCCCACTTTGCACACTTGGTCTCCATCAATGAATCTGGCAAATGCTGTGAGTTATAATTTTGTTTATTCTACAACTAACAATATCTCATGAAACCATTTCCACAGTAGATTCCATCTTTGGGGGCAAACATGAATCCATGAGCCATGGTCATTCATACTGGCTTCAGAATAAACTCTCTTTTACTTCCTTTGAGGGAAGAGCTGCATTTGGGGTCCACAGTTCCTGGGTCCATTCCTTCCACAGATGTAAAGGGGGCGAACTTTGATTCTTCTCTTTGGAGGCTAGCTTCAAGCCCAGACTTCTGCATGACTAGTAAACACTCTGATTTTGCAAGTGACACAGGCAACAGTCTGATATCTGCAGAAAAGGAGGAATGGAGATATCTTCTAGGGCTCCAGCTCATCCTCCCAGCATGGGCTCAGAAGCAGGTAAGAGAAACCAGGAAGTCAGAGAGGCATGGACACAGCAGAGGGAGGGTGGATTTACTTTGAAATATGGAATGTAAGGACCAAATCTTCAGGGTGACATTCCCACCTTACATGGCTGAGCTATGACGGGCTCAGAGGAGAGAGAGTGCTGGGAACCTGGATTGAAGAGTTGATGCCTTTCTTAGTTAGGGTTCCTATTACTGTCATGAAACACTATGACTGTGGTGATATATTGTATATTTAATAAAATCAGCCTGGAATATCAGAAAACAGAATTACCCACAGCCAAGCTATGAAGGTCAGAGTGGTGACTCAGGCCTCTAATCCCATTGCTCAGAAGACAGAGATCTTTCTGTATTTCTGTGAGTACAAGGCCTAAAAACCAAACAGTAGTAGCTCACACCTTTAATCCTAAATCTAGAATTATGATGCGGAATTGAACCCGGAAGTGAAATAACCAGGCAGGGAAAATATTTAAGGCAGGAGGAGGCAGACATTCATGTATTCTGTAGAAACGACCAGTCAAGCTGAAGACTTTTGAAGACAGCGTTCACCCTGTTTGGCCTGAGAAGTTGACTGGGTGAGAACTATCTGTGGTCTTTTCCTCTTTCTGATATTCCAGCTTTTCCCCGCTATCTGGCTCCAGGTTTTCATTATACACTAACTGGAGTTTGTGTAATATATGACCAAAAGTAAATTGGGGAGGAAAGGGTTTATTTGGTCTACGTTTCCATCATGGAATGAATCCAGGACAAGAAGCTTGAGGCAGAAGCTGAGGCAAAGGCCACAGAAGGGTGCAGCTGACTGGCTTGCTCAGCCTGCTTTCTTACAGAACTCGGGACCAGCAGTCCAGGTGTGACCCTACCCACAGTGGGCTGGCGCCTTCACTCATTAAGAAATGCCTTTCAGCAGGATCTTATGCAGGCATTTTCTCAATTGAGGTTCCCTCCTGACTCCAGCTTGGGTCAATTTGACATTAAACTACCAGGACTACCAATCCCTGTGGAAAACAACAACCCGAGAGCATGAGGAGCAGGAAGTGAAAGAAGCATGAAAAGCAGAACTTTCTATCAAAGGCCAAAGACGGAGAAACACCCATGGAAGGGGGAGAGAAGGAAGGAACCACACAGGCAGCAGGTGAGACAGGCATATTCATATGCTGGTGGGGTAAAGAAGATGGGAAGTGATCCAGCCATCCTGACATGACCTACCTTTGTGGGCTGGACACGGCAGGATTCATAGCTGACTCATGAGGTCACTCAATGGTTCTCAGAGGCACCTTCTCTACTGAGGATGTTGCATCCACAGAAAAAGAAGCTGCCACTATTCCCTTTACTTATTCTTTTCTCTGACCTCACAAGGGCTAAGAGCCACAGTAGGAATGAACTGATGAGTCAACGTCCAACCAGAGGAAAATTAACTCTCCCAATACCTAGAGAAGAGGCCAAGGGGGAAACTCAGTTGATAGAGTGCTGGCCTCTCGCACAAAGCTCTGGATTCCCTCCACAATGTCACATATACTAAGTGTGGTGATACACTGATGTGATCCCAGCACCTGACAGATGGAGATAGGAGAATCAAGTTTAAGGTCACAGTGAGGAATTCAGTGCAACATGTAATACATGAGATCCTATTTAAAACAACAATAACAACTACAGCACTTGGCAAAGAAGTGTAGCTATAACCTTGAACAAAGCTAAATGTTTTGCCTAGTGTTCTGAATGAAATACACTAATTGGTGGTTAGAAGACCTTTTACTCTCTGAAGGTGACTGTGGTCCTCTAGAAGCGAGAGACTAATTAGTGGAGTGAAGGAGCGAGTCAGAAAAAAAGTAAAAATGCTTAATAATTACAGCCCAGGGTTGTATTCCAGCAACCCACTAGCTACAAAAGGACAAAGATGAACTGATGTCCTTATCTCAGGTGAGCATGATGCTCTTGTTGGCTGGGAATTGCGGTGAAATCTAACAGAAATAGGAAAAAAGCTACGCTTAAAGAGAGCTGACTCCAGTGAAGGGTAGACGCTTCCCTGGTACAGCCAACTGGCCACTTTCCTCCTGTCCACATTGGCAAAAAACCCAACTGGAACTGGGAGCTGAGTATATAGGTGCTGGGGTCTTTTCATTCTCCTCTCAACTAGTAAGCAGAGGAACAACATTCCCAGCGCCTTTTAACACCATAGAAATTCACTAGCCCCACGGAGCTCAGAGTTCAGGTACAGGGGAGCAATTCTCTACTCAGTGTGGGAGGAGGCTGTGTGTGCACCTGAAGCTCTGCGTCCTCACTTGTTTACCACTCAGAACTCTGTTCCCTATGGCTGTGTTAGGTACATCAGGTATCAGCAGGGCATTGACGATGGGCCCCTCCCTCATGAGCAGCCTATACAAGCAGAAACAGAACTGTAGGACCATGGGTAAAAGAATGGAATCTGAGTCTAACCTCCTACCATGGATAGAGTTGCACTTTCTAAACATCCTTGTAGACCATACTATCTAAGTAGTGGGTTTAATAATAATAATAATAATAAAGTCTTTACTATGTATCTTAGGGTTTCTATTACTATGAGAAACACCATGACAACAGCAACTGTTATAAATAAAAACATTTAATTGGGGCGGCTCACTTACAGTTTCAGAGGTTCAGTCCATTATCATTATGGCAGGGAGCATGGCAACATGGAGGCAGCCATGGAGCTAGGGGAGTAGATGAGAATGTTACATCTTGCAGGCAATAGGAAGTCAACAGAGACACTGGGCGGTATTCTGAACATAGAAAACCTCAAAGGCTGTCGCCTCTAATGAGGCCATAATCATTCCAGCAAAGCCACATCTCATAATAGTGTCACTTCCTATGAGGGACCAGTTACATTCAAACCATCATAGTATGTTACCCCCTTTCTTAAGAGTGACTCCAAATGGCCCTGTCAATCACTTTGACAAGAAAACTACCCATTGGGAAGCTGTCTCTTAGAAGCCTTAGAAATTGCTGTGTGGTGGTGGTGCATGCCTTTAATCCCAGCACTCAGAAGGCAGAGGTAGATGGATCTACACAAGTTCCAGACCAGCATGGTCTACAAAGCTAGTTCCAGGTTACACAAAGAAACCCTGTCTTGAAAAAAAAATTTTAGAAATACAGTCTAGGGTTGGTGATCCAACTCTGCAATCTTTGCGCTTGAGAGGTAAAGGCAAGAAGTTCAAGAATTGAAAGCCAGCCAAAGCTACATAGTGAATTTGAGGCCAGCATGGGGCTACAAGAGACCTTCTGTCACCAAAGAAAACAAACAACAAATGAATAAATAAAAGCTTATGGAGTAGGTTAGAACGCTGGGCACTCTGGCCACTAGCCACTCTGACCCTGTGAGAATGTCTCCCTTTACAGCGCTCTTTTTGTACAATACCCACCTTCAGTCTTGAGTGTCCTGCTCTATTTGTGGTAAACTCTACCTTTCTACCTGTGTGTCTCCTACTAATTTTTTCAATGAAGAGCAGGAAGCCTGGGAGCTATACTTCTTTAAGAGTATAGCCCCTGGCAATTCTCCACCATGCTCCACAGGAAGGCCACACATCTAAGAATATATGGTTAACACAAATTGGCTTGATGGGTCTAAAAAGAAGTAGAATAGGGACTAGGGTGGAGGTAGGAATCTGGGGTGAGATAAAAGAGAATGGAATATGATCAAAATGCTCAAGGAACTAATAAAATTTTAATTGAACAATAAAATAAATCTTTAAAAAATTATTAATTCTAAAAAATAAAATAAACAAGAGGCCCAGAGATGTAGCTTAATTAGTAAAGTGTTTGCCTAGCATGAATAAAATTCTGTATTTTATCCCCAGCACTTTATAAAACCACCATGGTATCTCACTTGTAAAATTCTAGAGCTTGGAAGATCAGGAGTTCAAAACCATTCTTATCTATACAGTAAGTTGAAGGTTAGCCTGGACTATATTAGCTCCTGTTTCAATAAATAAATAAACCAACCACCAAACAGAAATTATATGCCTGATGTAGAGAATGTCTTTCTGTGTGCTGTGAAATAAAGGAAGTATTTTGGCCTATGTGGGGCACAGTAGGAGTAGGCCCTACAATGAGCATAGTTAAGAAAAGGAGGGCGGAGACTCAGTGGAGCTGCCCAAGAAACAACATGTAAGACAACACAGGTGAGCCACATGGCAAGACACACTAATGAAAATGGGTTGAATTAAAATGAAAGAGCTAGCTAGCAATGTGCCAGAGACATAGGCCAAGCAGAATGTAATTAATATAAGGGTCTGTGTGTTTCTTTGGGACTTTGGGATTGCTGGTCCAGATATGCAGCAGCAGGTAGGTCCCAGCCATATTCCATATGGTTACATAATCCATATGGTTTTATTGGTGAAAGGATACTAGCTTTCCACAGCAGTATGCTACCTCACAAGCCACTAATGCATGCAAATTACATGCAAAGTATGTGCATTCTCCTAGTTATCAGCCCAGCGCTTCTGCCTTTTCCTGCTTTCAACAGCCAGTCCAAGTCCCATTTTCTGTCTACTAAAAAGCTCCCTGAGGTCCCTGCCCTCAAGTCAGCTCTCATAAGACTCTGACAGGCGTGTAGAATGCAAACCATAAACTATCCTAGCTGTAACTAGGTTCCTTAAGTGAGAAGCACATGTTCCAAGGGTAGAGCCTGTCCCCACTCAGCACCAACTGCACCAGACACACAGGCTGCCATTCTCAAATGCAGCTTTGGCCTGGCCAGGACTCTTGACTCTAGGAAGCCCTGCCAAGGACAACAAGTAGTGAGTCTTTTCATGTCCCTTTTCTCCTTGGCATCTAATTATATAAGAAAGAGCGCTGCGACAAGCAGAGAGCATTTTCATGACAAAGGGATGAAGGAGGAGGTTAAATAGCTGGTCTCTCAGTGGCTTTAGAGAAGCTGGCCTGAGGAACCAGCCCCCTCTTCATCTCTTGGCTGAGGGTATGGTTTTATTTTCCATAGTAGCATGTTTATGTTTCATTTTCAAGGTGTGCTTTTTATTCATACCCACATTCCCTCTGACCTCACTAAATCCCTTCTCAGAATCTCACACTGTTCATTTCCCCTGAACCAAATGGTCTCCAGTCACAGTCAAATATCACGTAGAAGCCAGATGCCTCTAAGGGCCATTCTCCCAAGCCAAGTGACTGTTTTCTCACAAATTTGCAACTCTTCTACCCAGTGCTTGCCATGACCAGGGAAAATCATCACATCTGCTTCCCTTTCCACCCTCAGGATCTATTGTTAAGTGTATGGGAAGTGAAGAAGGCCTAGGAACCAGGCTGGGATATGGTTCAGTCAGTAAAGTGTGTGCTGAGCAAGCATAAGAAGATGAGTCTGGGTAACCAGAACCGACTTAAAAGCCAGGTAAGATGGTGCATGTCTCTAAGCCCAGCACTGGGAAGAGACCAATGGGAGGATTCCCCAGGGCTTCCTGGCCAGCTGATCTAGCCAAATCAGTGAGCTTCAGGTTCAGTGAGTGACCCTATGGTAGTCTGAATATAATTGGGCCCCAAAGGGAATGGTATTATTATTAGGGAGTGTGGGTTTGTTGGAGTAGAAATGGCCTTGTTGGAGGAAGTGTGTCACTGTGGGGCAGGCTTTAAGGTCTCTTTTGCTTAAGCTTCACTCAGTGTGACTTCCTGTTGACTGCAAGATGTAGGACTCTCAGATACTACTTCAGCACCATGTCTTCCTGAAGGCCACCATGCTCTCCACCATGATGATAATGGACTGAACTTTCAAAACTGTAAGACAACCACCCCAATGAAATGTTTTTTTATGAGAGTAGCTGTAGTTATGGTGTCTCTTCACAGCAATTGAAACCATAACTAAGACAAACTCTATCTCAAAAAATAAATTAAAGAAGACTTCAAAAATCAACCCCTGGCCTACACAACACACACACACACACACACACACACACACACACACACACACACACACACACACATTTTTTTAACAAGAAAAATTGTATTTACTTATTTTTGAGACAGGGTCTCATTATATAACCATAGCTGCCCTGGAGCTCACTCTGTAGATGTGACTGGCCTAGAACTCATAGAAATCTGCTGCCACTGCCTCCTGAGTGCTTAGGACTAAAAGTCATACCACCATTCCTGGCCATGTCCAAGCTGCTGTCGGAGTATGTTCTGGTATGCTGTACTGTTTTTCCCTTCTACTGATTTAATAAAAAGCTAATTGGCCAGAGGCAGACAAGAAGTGTGGGTGGGGCTACCAGACTAAGAAAACTCTGGGAACAGGAAGAGCACATCAGAGAAGCCACAGAGACACCACAGAAATTCCATGATGAGACATCAGCAGATACAAAGGAAAGAAGTTGAAATGCTGCTCTAAGAAAAAGTACCAAGCCACATGGCTAAACAAGATAAAAATCATAGGTTAGTTTAAAAATAAAGAGTTAGCATGTTATATGCCTGGGCCCTAGGCTGATTAGCATAAAATTAATGGAAGTTTTTGTGAATTTCTTTGGTGCTTTGGGACTGATGGTCTAGATCTGGGGCTAGTCTAGGCCAGAAACCTCTTACTACTATAAATGGTGGCCCAATGTGGGTGACATACACCCTAAGAAAGCTTGAGAAATATTAAAAAGGGTTCTAAAACACAGAATTGGAGCCAAAAGCAGCTTCGAGTCATGTCTTTGGTGGAGTCATGGTACAGAGATGCCATGGTGTGTAGACTTGGATTATAAAATATCTGTTTAAACTGCACCAAAGTCAGCTCCCGAAGTCTCACAGAAGACTCGGTATAAGCAACAAGTTGCATATGATAGATTTAAAGTTTCTGTTTATATTGGACTAAAAGGAAACAGAATCAAAGACTACTTCTTAGCAGTAGTAGCATTTTCTTGGAAGGTCTCTGTTTGCTGGAGGCAAGCAGAGGCTCAGCTTTTTAAAAGAAAGGCTTCCTGATTCAGCTTTAGAGGCAAAACATTTGTGAGTCTTTTTAACAGGCCCTGCTGCCAAACACTTAAATGGAGTTCATGAGCAGCAGACGGCAGTGCTTTACTTGGCAGTTATATGGATCCTAAAATTTCCCAGAGTGGTAATTGTGGGTCCTAGCAGTACCTCTGATGCAAAGTTAAATCCTATGAAGCTAGACTAGGAGCTGAGTGAAGTCAGCCAGCCACCCTAGTGGTTTAGAGTGTGGTTAAATATATATATGTAGGCCTGTAGGGCAAAAAAAAAAAAGGGGAGAAAGGATAGGAAAAGTCCTTAAAAAAGAAATAGAGTAAAAAAATAGTAATAATCATGTAAAAATGGAAAATTCAAAGAGTATATTTTAAAATAAACTGTGTGTTATTGTCTTCTCTTTAAGTTTTTTGACTGAAAATAAAGTAGTAAAAGCTACTAAAAGCCATTTGACTATAAATGTTGTTGGGTTAATCTAACATATATATTTTGTAAATAAGTTGACTTTTTAAAATTGAAATCAAAAGATATGCTACTTTAGAGAAAAGGTTTTCTTTTTATTTCCACAGAAAATGAGAGGCTTTGGATTTATTCCTGATAATAGAAAATAAAATTTGACCGAGGAAGACTCCAAAAGTCTCCAATGAAAACAGATGGCTCAGAAGATTCAGCATTTCAGAGTACCTCTGTTGCAGTTCCTTCTGAGCTCAGCATCCAAAACAACTTTAAGGATACTGGCTCAGATGACCCAGCCTTAGAGACTACTTCACTAAGGACCTGTCCATAATCCTAAATTTTCCCTGGGTCCTTATTGCCAGCACCCCATTCAGCAGGAAGTAGCCTAGAAAACTATGCCCACATTCCCCAAAAATGGATTATGGATGTTTGTCTCTGTTTACAGTGTTGGTTATGTTGTTATAGGTAATGGGAGGGAAAAAAAGGATATTAGGAGTTCTTGTTTTCAAAACAATAAAAAAGGGGATATGCTGTAGGAGAATGTTCTGGTACATTTTAAATATTTTTTCCTCCTACTAATTTAATAAAAAATTGATTGGCCAGAGGCAGACAGGAATTGTGGGTGGGGCCATCATTCTAAAAAAAACTCTGGGAACAGGAAAAAACAGAGCAGAGAAGCCAGAGAGACACCACAAAGAGACCACATGAGATGCCAGCATATGCAAAGGAAAGAAGTTGAAATGCTGCTCTAAGAAAAGGTAGCAAGCCATATGCTAAACAAGATAAAAATTATGGGTTAGTTTAAGCCCTACACCAAGCAGCATAAAATTAATGTAAGCTTCTGTGTATTTCTTTGGGGCTTTGGGACTGATAGTCCAGATCTGGGTCTACTCTGAGCCAGAAATCTCTTACTACTACACCAATCTTTTGATATTTTTACATGGTATTAAATGGTAAATCTGCAAGTTTACACTCAAGATCTAAGCAATGCAGTTTTAAAAAAACTTAAAAAAAATAAGTCTTATGCTGAGCATGGTAGCACATGCCTTTAATCCCAGCACTTCAGAGACAGGAAGAGCTCTGTGACTGGGAGGCCAGTCTGGCCTACAAAGTAGGTTCCAGAACATCTAGGGCTATTACACAGAGAAACATTGTCTTGAAAAAAGTATGTATAAATAAATAAATAAATAAATAAATAAATAAATAAATCTTATAATGCTTTAAGCAAGTTTACAAGTTTGTGTTGGCAGACACTCACTGATAACCTCATCTAATCTATCTCTCATTCTCTCTTTCTTGTGTGCATGAGTGTGTGTGTGTGTTTGTGTGTGTGTGTGTTGGGGTGGCAGGATGGGGGTAGGACAGGGGAGTCTCATGCCCTTCTGATCCAGGTCTCTACCTCTTTAGTGCTGGAATCTCAGGCACATAGCCCTACATCCAGTTAATGTAGTGTTGAGGATCAAACTCTGCATCTTGTGTATATAGGGTCCTCACTTCCCAACTGAGCTCTGCCCACTCTTTAAAATATTGCCTTCTTCCCACTCACCCAGGACTTGGGATTGAACCCAGAGCTTCACACATGCTCAGAAAGCACTCTACTAGGTCATATCCCTAGCCTTCATATTTTTAACCCAAACACCAAACTAGCAGACACTTTGATTTAAATGTTTCTTCTCAAAGTACACATGTTTCAAACAACAACCCATGAATTCATATGTTAATAGTCTTTGAAGACAGGGCCATAAGGAGGTGAAGAATTAGATGAGGTCATGAACCTGCAGCACCAGGATGGCACTGGTGGCTTTATGCAAACAGGAAAATCTCAAGCTGGCACACTGGCTTTGTCGCTTTTTCTGCTCTGTGACACCTCCATCTTGTGACAATATAGCACCAGGCCTTTACCCAGTGACAAGTAGATGTCAGCCCAAACTTACTGACTTCCAAGACTTGGAAATAGTGAGGGGTGTAGGTGTTTAGGATTTTTCCAGCCTCAGGTATGCAGTTAGAGCAACAGAAAATGAAGTAAGAAGACTTTACCCTTGGGAAAATAATTCAAACACTTAACAAAACAATCATTCCATGAGTTACAATATCTGCTCTGTTCCCTGCAGGGTTGGAGCTGAGGCCTACTAATCTATGTATCTCTAGTCGTAGCCTGACCTTCAATAAATAGTTGATCAAGGCAAGAGCATCGGAAGTAGTTTTACATGGACTTCCACTTTAAAGGAAGACACTAGTGAGGAATGAGCTATACTAAATGGGAGTTAATCCCCAACCCTGAAGCATGTGTGGGCTTACCTTCCAAAATCAACAGTTACCCAATCCATCTCCACACACTGACTACCCTGCTGTTGCCCTTCAATACAGTGCAGACAAGTACTTCTGGAGCCACAATTCAGGATGCTAAATACAGGCATGGTTCTGCTAATTCATTAAGCTGGGTCATGTCAATGAAGATAGAGATGTGTTATTTCAGCTTTATACAGAAATACCCCGTGACTGCCCGCTCTCTGCACTCTATGAATCATACTGGGAATAAGTGATTTAAAGTCCTCTTGGATTGTACCGAGGAGGGTCTGTCGATATGGCTGGCTATCAATTGCTGCTTTATATCAATGCTAATGGAAGGAAATGTGATATGAAATCCTGGTCTAGGGGAAAAATAAAAGAGTGGTGTCCATTGATTAAATTTACTTGAAAGCCTGACATATTTGTTGACCAAAGGTTGTACTTTTGAATGAGTCACATGCCTTCAAGAAGCTGCAGTAAAATAAAGGTACATTTTAGACAACACTGAAAACATTTCTTCCCTTCAGTTAACATCTGTGGTGTCAGGTACTGACCACCTCAAAAGCTCCAGACCTTCCCAGTCAGTACTGTGGGCTCTATGGATTCTACTTGCTCAAGATCCGAGCCAATGTGCTTAGATCCAAGAGCACAGAGGATATGAGAGTTAAGTAGGCCAATGCCCATGTTCTTCAGGTAAGAAGTCCTTTCCAATAACTTTGCTGCTATTGCCAGTAGCAACAAGCTATGCAACTCAAAACAGTCAGATTTATCATCTTCTGTCTCTGAAGGTCCAGAACTAAAAAACAAGACCCCAAGACTAAGTTCCATCTGAAGGCCTTGGAGAAACGTCTCTCTCTTCCCTTTCTGGCTTTTAAAGGCCACCAGTATTTTTGACTTTAGTCTGCCCTTCTTCATCTTTATGCTAGTGCATTCCTTTCTCATCTGAATCTAGTCTTGCTCTAATCACGATCTCTGTTGATTGCATGGGACCCATCCACACTGCCTGGACAATACCTCCTCTCTGGGCAACTAAAGTGCCTAAGAGACCCACAGACTGCTTATAATCTTATTAGATAAAGGATGTAGGGTGTGGAGATCAAAACCAGACATCTTGAGGACACCATTCTTTAATATATCATACCACCAAAAGAGAGCATTGTAGGGTTTGGTTGGTAAAGTGTTTTCTGTACAAACAAACAAGGCCTAGGCTTTGAACCCCAGAACCTGTACAGAAAAGAACAGGCATGGTATTACACACTTGTAACCTCAGCACTGAACAGATGAACTCAAGAAGTTCCCTGGGCTTACTGGCTGGCCCATCTACCTGAAGGAGCTAGTTCTACGCCAGTCAGAGATCCTAACTCAAAACAGAAGGGGGAGCAGGTTACTGATGCACAGCTTTAATCTCAGCACTCAGGAGGTAGAGGCAGGTGGATGTGTATAGGCCAGCCAGGGCTATATAGTGAGACCCTATGTGGTAGTTTGAAAGAAAATGGCCTGTAGTTGGATTTCCTTTTGACTGCAGCTCACAAATAATGACACAGAGACTTAGTAATTATGGAAGGTTGGCTGTTAGCTTAGGCATGTCCCACTAGTTCTTATAACTTAAATTAACCCATATTTTTATTAATCTACATTTTATCATGTGGCTTTTACCTCTTTCCCATTCTGTATGTCTGACTTGTTCCACATCTCAATGGCATCTCCTGTATGCCTTGATAATCACTTCTTCCTCTCTCTGTTTGGAAGTCCTGCCTATCTCTCTTGCCTAGCTATTGGCTGTTCAGCTTTTTATTACACCAGCTACAGCAACACATCTTCATACAATGTACAAATATTCCACAACAATGGCCCCCAAAGGAAGTGGCCCTATTCAGAGGTGTGACCTTGTTGGCATATATGTGGCCTTATTGGAGGAAATGTGTTACTGTGGGGGTGGGTGCTGAGGACTCCTATGCTCAAGCTACATCCAGTGTTACAGTTCACATCCTGTTGCCCAAGGATCAAGATGTAGAATTCTCAGCTCTTCTCCAGCACCATGGCTGCCTGCAGGCCGCCATGTTTCCTGCCATGATGATAATGGACTAAACCTCTGAACTATAAACTAGCCCCAATTAAATGTTTTCCTTTATAAAAAATGTTGTGGACATGATGTCTCTTCACAGCCAGATACCCTGTCTCCAAAAATAAATAAATAAATAAAAGAAAAAAAATAAATATAAAAGAAAGTGGACAGTGCCTGAGGACTGGCACCCAAGGTTGATCTCTGACCTTGGCACTCATGTATACCCACCAACACATATGTGTGCCTACATAGATGCAAACACAGAGACAATGTGTACTACTAGGAATATCTGTCCCCAGTTACAGTAGCTCTGGTGCCTTGTCAGTCTCTGGCAAAGGTGGCTGTAAGTAATCAGTATATAGGCACAGATGGGCAGACTGGGCTGCATCTGGGTGTGGATGCCATTTGAAAGTTCTAGAGGCTTCTATTAAACCAGTTAGGAATCACAGTAGTGCTGAAATCCTCCAGGGAGAAGCAGAAGCCAAACAAGAGAGACAGAGGCAGAAAGAACCAGAATATTGCATGAAGGAGCCCTGCAGAGCAGAGTCCTGCTTCTCCTGCAGACCTACAGAGGAGAGTCCTGCTTTCCCCTGCAGACCTTATGCTGCCTTGGACAGGGCTGCCTGCATAAGTATTTAGTGACCCGGTTTATACTACAAACAATTCTAGCATACATTGGTATTCTTTAAGTATTTGTGAGTGTGTGAATAAACACAGATTCTGCTAAAGGCCTAAGTGGATTTTCTTACCTTCTGTTCAACAAAGACTCAGGACTCAAGGAGAAAAGGCACCTCCATTGTAAGAGAGACCACTTAATCCAAAATTATTGCATACAGAATCCATGCCAAAGACTTTCTGGCTTTTCGTTTATAAGCACATCTCAAATCTAGATTTCCATATGAGACCACCAAAGATGCCTAAATCGTCTCTCTTTTCGTTGTTGTTGTTGTTCTGAGACAGTGTCTCATTTAACTCAGTCAGTCTGACCTGGAAATTGCTACAAACCTGAGACTGACCTTGAATTTTTTATTCTCCTGCCTCTACCTCCCAAAGGCTAGGATTACAAGCCCAAGTCACCATGTCCAGCCTTTTTCATTCTGTCTTGTTTGTTTGTTTTAAAGACAAGGTCTTATGTATAATTATGTATATAAGCTTCCTGCCTCATATACTAATATCAATGTGTGAACATGGTACCTGAACTTTTCTCCAATTATGTTAAGCATCATTCAGGCCAGCTAAGATGTTTATGTCATATTCATCCCAAGACCTCCATTTTTACTGTTGCTTCTCTTTAACTTTTCATGCTCCCAGATTAATGAAAAGATTGTCATTCTTCAACTATATCTTTATAGAAACAAAACACAGAAGGTAAGTGTGGTGTCAGAGCACCCTACCTGTCCATGCACATATAGGAATACCTGTGTTAGTCTTTTCCTTAATTTTTAATTGAAAAGAATGACAAATTATAGTGGCCAGGTCGATAATCAGACCCAGGCACTTGGAAATGCAGGCCCCTATTTGTGAGACCCAAGGTATTGCTAATTAAGCAGGGGCCCAGGATGGAAGTTTCTAGAACTTTTTGTTTAAGTTTCCGCACTCAAAATAAGAAACACAAACAGCCTATCATTGTGCAGTATACTAGGTCACCACATTCATACTGATGTGCAACACTCAGTGGTTATTGTAGAAATGTTTAGCCAAGCATATGCTTTTTGGTTCCTGGAATTCTGATGACAAAATGTTGCCAGAACACTTTTCCATTCCTACAGGCTCTCAGCTTTGCAGGCTCAGCCACCAAGAACAGTGGCGGCTGGCTGCTCTTCCAGGCATAAACTAAAAGAGTATGGAAATTTAAATGAGATGAACTCCAGATCTCACACCTCAGTTAAGATCAATTTCCAGGTTAAAGTTCCAACTTTTATGTCAAATCTTGGTCACCAAAGATGAGCCCACAACCATTCCTGGGTGACTTCCAAATCTTCCAAATCTGTATATAGAATGAGAGAAATTCTTAGGCTAGATATAAAATAGCTGTGGGTCTCCTGATGTGGTATCTCTGCTATTGTGGGTGGCTTTTCCCATGGCTATGTGACCAAGCATTTATTCCCAAAGCACTGAAGGCAGACCAAAGAAACAAGTCCATGAAAGTTTAGCTTTGTGGTCTGCTGGGGTCTCAAGGCTTACTTACAGAGGCATGAATGGCTGGCTCCAAGTCAACAGCATCAGCAAAACACCATCATTAGCATGAGTGATGATTCACAAAAGCTGAATCTCTGAAGCCCGTACAAGTGAGTCCTCTATCCCCAACCACTGTTTCTGGCTCTTTATGGTCTGGTGGAGAGGCCTATTAACCTTGTAACTTCTGGAGCTTTCTAAGCCTTTTTTATATTTCAGGTTTTAGAAGTCCCTTCTCTCTCAGAGAAGCTGTTTCAATGCTGAAGAAATGACTACTAGAAGTTACTCTAATGGCCTCTGAGTCCAGGGCCTGCCTCTTCACATGTGACTCACTGGCTTTGGTAGTACCCAGCAGTAAGAGGGGTGCAAAGACCCAGGCAAAGTAACCACAGAATCCACTTCCTCAGAATTCCCACTTGATCAGGCTCATGGAAAGCGACTTTTACAGGAAAGCTTGTGACCAGCAAGCCCAAGCTATTGGAGAGAGAGCAACATCTGTAGAGTGAAAAAGTTTTTTTAACTCTGTAGAGCTAAAAAGACTTTCTCTGGCTGCCTCTGGAGGAAAGCTGAGGGAGCTGTTGTAAGTCACAGACAAACTCAGAAATGTCTTGCTCTTTCAATCCTCCAATAAATGATTCATGGGCTGCATTTGAAGGAACTGAGTGCCTTTTTAGTGGTTTTTCTGGAACTTATGATTTCTAAACAGTCTTTAAAGACCAGAAATAGGTACACAAAGCCAGAAGGCGTTCAGAATGCCCTGTCTGCTATGCTTGTTTTAGAAAAGAACCAGTGATAAAGAAACATATTCTTTAAAGGTGCTAGATAAAACACAAGTGTTGAGGCTTAAGGGTCATAGGTTATTATAAAAAGCAACAAATAATGATTGTTCAAAGAATTTTTCTGTACATTTCTGGAAAGACCCATGAATTTTTTCCTTTGCTTACTTTTTTCTTTTCTATATTTTTGAGATCGGGTCTCACGTAACTCCAGCTCTGTCAAGTTTACTCTGCAGCCCAGGCTGATCCTGGACTTAGATGCTACTGTTTCTTTCTCTCTAGTGCTGGGGTCATAGCTGGAACCACCGCATTCAGAAGGGTTGTTTGCCCACTATTATCCAGGATTGTTTTCTTGACTAAAAATTTACCTGGAATTAAGCTGGATATTGTAGCTCCATTGGTAGAGTTTCTTGAATGCCATGGCTGAAGCTTTGAATTCCATCCCCGGCAGCACATAATGGGGCATGGTAGCACATGTCTGTAATCCCAGGACCCAAGAGATGGAGGTAGGAGGATCATGATTTCAGGGTCATCCTTGCCTACATGGTAAGTTTCTGGCCATCCTGAAATGTATGCCTCAATTAAAATAAATACTCCCCTGCAATTAAAAAAAATATAGCTAATGGCAGTTATGAAAACCTGAGAGAATGTTAAAAAGCAGCAAAGAGTCACAGAGTGAGGTGACTTGTGTTTCAACGGTTGGAAGCTGCTTCCTTTAATTATGGAGGTGGTGGTGTGAAGGTGGGACCAGTATCCAGGAACCAAGTGAGATTTGTTTGAGGGGTACTACACTGAAGAATGCTAGCTGAGGGCTGCTGTACTGAGGGATGCTAGTCGGGGGGTACTATGTGTATGTCATGCTCAGAGGGCTTCACTCTCTGACACAGACTTCTCTCCCTGTCATTGCCAATGTCTAGCACACTGTAAGGACTCCAGGGAATGAATGCACTAAGTTCAGATTGGCCAAGAAACAGAGCCAAGTTTGTTTTGTATAAAGAAGGTATGTAAATAAAGTGCTTGTATGTAGAGAGCTGCGTGCAGCCCCGCCTTAAAGGTGGCGCTGGCTTCCGCCCTCCACCTTCCCGAGGGTGAGTGCTTTCTGTGACAAACAACTCCATAATTTGCTAAGGCTAAGAATCTGTCTTGCTTCTGCATACCTGGGCCTATCAGTTATGCCCACGTGGCGCACTAGGGTTGGCTGCCCAGGGGCTATTTAGGTTGCAAGCGGGTTTCCCCAGGGTCAGAAGAAGATTGTTCAAGGTTCCTGAATAAACTGCTGAAAGAAGAGCTTGGTGTTGCATCTTCCTTGCTGGTCAAGGCGGTCTCTACACTTGTATCCATACAAGCATTCCATAGGTTCTGATAGCTGGTATCTGGGGAAGGAGAGGGTATCTGAAATGCAAGCTTCATCAGTTAATGGCACATACGTTTGATCTCAGTACTCGGGAGAGAGAGGCAGGTACAGATCTCACTTGAGTTTGAGGCCAGCCTGGTCCACAGTATGAGTTCTAAGACATGGGGGGGGGGGGCTCTGTCTCAAAAGAAAAAAAAGAGAGGAAGGGAGGGAGAGAGGAAGAAAGAAACAAACAAGCAAACAAAAAAATACAAGTTCCATTTTGCAAAGCAGCTATTGCTTGCACAACAGACTCAACATCCTCGAGTCCCTGGGGGCTTGTGCTAGTGTGTACACTGCCATAATAATGACAATAATGATCAGCCCACTGTATGGTTGAAGAGTAGAATAGAATACCATATAAGTGGCCTGACCTGTGGCTGAACTGAACTTCCTGAGAGTTTCCTTCTTAACCACACCTACCTGCCAGCCTTCATCTTTTTCCTTTCATTCATATCTCCCAAGTGAGCCAAGTAGAAAAAAAAATGCTTAACAACTGGAAATATTTCTTCCCATTTTAAAGTATGCTCCACAGTGATCTAGCAACATTTGCTTATGATCATATTAGAACCAGATGCTTAGAATCTGGCAAAGGAACTTATTTTGAATGGCAAAGAGTTCTCATCTACTAGCCAGATCAGCAGGATGGCTCAGTGAAGCCTGCCAGGCAACCCTGAAAACCTGAACTCCACCCCTGGAATCCAGTTAAGAGTAAGTAGAGAGAACCCACTCTGTAAAGTTGTTTTCTGGCTTCTTATGTACACAGTGGTACATACACACCACACTCACATACATCACGTGCACACATGCACACACATGCATTAAAATGTAAAGCTGTATTTTGTTTTTGTTTTTAAAGTGTCTATGTACTTACTATGAAGAGTTTGGAAATTTAAATGAATTTGACAGGCAATTCCACCATCAGTCCTGGTGCTCCAATGGGGCCTTTGCCCTGAGTAATACGGTGTTTTACAGTGAGATGACAATTTGAAAGCTGAGTATAGTGATACACCTGCACATCTGCAATCTCAGCACTTGGGAGGTGGAAGCAGGAGGATCTGGAGTTCAAAGCCAGCTTTGATGGCAAATCAAGTGTGAAGCCACCCTGGGTTCCCCAAGGCTCTGTCTCAATTGCAACAATAATAATATGATGACAATGGAGTTGCAAAGATAGCTCAACAGTTAAGAACTCAAACTGTTCTTGAAGAGGACCAGAGTATAGATGGAGTTTCTATGTTTTGACAGCCACTCCCAAATAACCATTTAGAGACATATTATTAATTATAAATGCTCAGCAAATAGCTTGGGCTTGTTACTAGTTAACTCTTATATTTTAAATTAACCCATATTTCTTATCTACCCTCTGCCATGAGGAGGCACGGTCTTTTAACACAACATGTTCATCTTGTTTCCATCTGAGTCTTCTGAAATTCCTGAGACTCCACCCTTCTTCTTTCTAGCTGTCCCACCTAGACCTCTTGCCTAGCTACCAGCCAGTCAGCTTTTTTATTAAACCAATCAGAAGGCGCCTTGGCAAAGACATATCTTCACAGTTTACAAAAAGATTATTTCATAATACCCAAGTTCAGTTTTCAGCACCCATGTTAGGTGGCTTGCCATTGACTGTAACTCCAGCTCCAGGGATCCAACATCTTTGACCTCCACCAATACACACATAGATATATACATATATACATAATTAAAAACAATAAAAATAAATCTGGGGAAATGCATATATAGATAAAATTCAAAATATAATTTTAAGAACTTTTTAAAAAAAATTTAATGGGTTGGAGCTGGAATGATGGCTCAGTGGTTAAGAGCATAGACTGTTCTACCAGAGGACTTGGGCTCAATTCCCAGCACCCACATAGTAGCTAACAACTGTCTGCAACTCCAGGATCTGATGCTCTCACATAGACATACATGTAGGCAAAACATCAGTGCTGTGAGATAATGCTCTTGTACACTGTAAAGATTTGTCATTTGTATTGGTTTAATAAACACTGGTTGGCCATTAGGTAGTCAGGAAGTACAGGTGGGCCAATCAGACTAGGAAAATTCTGGGAAGAGGAAAGGCAAAGATGCAGATGCCAGTCAGATGCAGAGGAAGCAAAATGAGAATGCTGCATTGAGAAAAGGTACCAGGTCACAGTGGATAAACTTAGATAAAAATAATGCGTTATTTTAAGCATAAGAGCTAGTTAATAATAAGCCTAAACTACTGACTCAGCAATTACTATAATATTAAGCCTCTTAATAATTATTATGTAAGTCAGCTGTGGAACTGGTATGGTGAGATAGAAACTCTGACTACACATCAATGCACATAAAAATAAAAAATTTAAAAAACTAACTGGCACATTATTATACATATCTGCGGGTAATAGTATCCTATTTTAATATATTATTCTAGGTCTACCTGATCCACTCTGATTAAGCAAATGGTTATAAATACTTATCAATAATAGCAACTAATTATTACTTGTAGAATAAATATCCAAGTACTATAAAAAAATAAGAAGGGTAAAAAGAAGGAAAGAAAAGCATGAAAGAAAAATCATAATTAACCCTAGGCAGAGCCTGAGATAAGTGTACTCAGGAGGTAGCAGCAAGAGGATGAAGAGTTCAAGGCCAGAAGCCTCCACTACATAGCCAGCCTGGAATACAAGAGACTCTGCTTCAAAATACCAAAACCAGAAAAGAAAAGAAAGATCAAAATTGAGAAAAGTCCATGATAACTAATAAATGATTAATGATGATAATGATAACAATAATAGTAATAATAAAAGCAATTATAGCCTATTGCCATTTGTTGCTGGGGTACTCTCCTGTGCAAATGCTTCTTAGCTCAGAAAACATGGCATGTACAGCCTCCTGCTCAGGAATTGTGAGAAATCTAGACTGCAAATTAATAGTAGACAGAATCTGCTTTTCTTAACCTGAGTTTTTCTTATACAAGGGTAGAGGTCATTTTGGGGGGAAATTATTGTGGTGAACTTGACACACAGATGCCTGTTCTCAAGTTTCTGTTCCCATGATGCTACAAAAAAAGACATGATGAGAATTAAGGTCATTGCATCAGTATTCAAACCAGGTGTCCTGAAGGGCCTCAGAGCCAGGTCCTACAAGCTGTGGTAGGGTGGGGTCCACTCAGAGAGCCAGCTCTCCCTAGTACTTACTGCAGAACACATGGGTGAGGTTTCAAACTGGGCTGTAGGCATTTAGTCCTTTTCTCTGGACAACATGATACCTTCTCACCCATGAAAAACCACAGGTGCAGGGGTTTTCTTTCTTTTTCCTTTTAAGACAGGATCTTACTAGGCTGGCCTCAAACTTCCTGTGTAGTTGAGGATGATCCTCAGCACTTGATTCTCCTACCTCGATGTCCTGAATACTCCGGTTATGGATATGCATTGCCACATTTGACTTGAAAAAATGTTTTTAAATACTTGATATTATACACAGTTTGATAGAGCTCAGCTTTCATGTAATTCCAGATTTAAGAATTCCCTACTTGAAAGCTGGGACAGAGGGGTGCTGATACCCTAAGAGCAGTACCGCATCCTGGTTGTGTGGTGCTGGGGATGGAGCCTAGGGCTTCCTTTATGCTGGGCAAGCACTCTACCAAGTGAGCCTAAGGAAAAAGAAAGAGAAAATATATGGAGTCCCATTCAGTCAGAGTTTATTCAGCAGGTCAAATTGCTGCTTCACTCTGAGTTTAGTCTTAAATTATGCTTGATCCACAGAATGGATTTTGTGTTTGAGTCATAGTTCAGAAAGCAAGAAGTGTGTGCTTCTGCTGGCACCTGCCTGGTCCTGTTTCTAGACACCAACTGGCAAGGAACAGAAAATAGCACCAGGAGGCATGCAGGTTGCTCCACCAAACACCAGCTACTGGGAAGCAATAGAGCCCAGGATGGAAGGGGAAAAAAGAAAGCCCAGTGGGAATCTCTGCTTTTCTCCTGGCAGGTGTGCCCAGGCCTGTGAAGTAAATCATGGCTGGACGAAGAGCTTGTAAAAGCAGCCATTGCCACAGAGAGTTGCTGTTTGTAATCCTTGACAGTGTTTAATGGTCTGCAGTCAAAAAGATAGATTACAGGAATCGTTTGCTGATTAAAAAAAGAACGAAACATATTTATTTCTCCCTGCTGAATGAAATGGCACAACCACCACTTACAGATTTTCCAATGCCATAAAAACATCTTCATTGTTATGCACAAGACTGTGTAAGACACAGTGTAAATTAACCCAGCACTCAGAAAGGGAAGTGGAGGCAGGAGAGAGTTAGAAATTCAAGGTCATTTGCAGCTACCTTAGTAGTTCCAGCCTAATATGATCTACTACAGACCGTTTTAAAAAAAAAAAAAAAAGCAGCAAATCAAAACAGACTTAAGAGCTGGCTCCATACAAAAAGTGCTTGCCTCCACTCATGAAGACATGAGTGTTGTTTCCAGAATCCATGTAAAGAAGCAGCATGTGGTGGCTTCTTTACATGTATGAATCAAAACATGTAATCCCAATGCTGAGTGGGACTAATTGATGGGCTCCAGGCCAGTGAGAAACCCTGCCTCACAAAGCAAGCTGGAGAGCACCTAAAGACCAACCTTTACACACACCCATCAGCACACACTCAAACACACCAGAGGGCACACATGCACACACAAAGAAAAAAAAAAAAACCTCACAAATTTCAATAAAATTTGTTTTGTTAGGACATGGAAGAAACAGCCTGAAGGACAGAAACCAAGCCATCTTCTGTGGTCTCAGGAATAATTTGGGCAGGAAGGTCAGGCACCATAAGAAAGGGCCTTCAGGCTCAAGTTCAGCAGGAGTTCCAGATCTGGAACGGGAAGAGCATTAACTGCCTTAAGGCCGTGTCTTTGGTGACATGAGGATTTTCTGTGTCCCGGAGTTGGAAGTGAAGAAATGGAAACACAAAAAAACATATTGTTCTCTCTCAAGTGCAGAATATATATTTAACACCCCCCAACCCTCGTGCAATGAGGGTGTACAACTATGAGTGTGTGTGTGTGTGTGTGTGTGTGTGCACACTCAAGCTGGATAGTTTTATGTCAACCTGACACAAGCTAAAGCCATCTGAGAAGAGGGGACCTTAATTAAGAAAATGCCTCCATAAGATGAGGCTGTAGACAAGCCTGTGGGGCATTTTTTAAGTGATTAATGGGAGAGGATCCAGCCCGTTATGGGTGGTATCACTCCTGGGCTAGTGGTCTTGGGTTCCATAACAGGCTGGGAAAGCCAGGAGGAGCAAACCAGTAAGCAGCACCCCTCCATGGCCTCTGTATCAGCTCCTGCCTCCAGGGTGCTGCCATGCCATGTTTGAGTGTCTGTCCTGACTTCCTTTGTGCCATGCCATGTTTGAGTGCTCATGTCCTGACATGAACAGTGATGTGGACTTGTAAGCCAAGAAACCTTTTTCTCCCCCAACTTTCTTACAGGTCATGATGTTTTATTACAGCAATAGGAACACTGAGACAGTATGTGTATAAGAAACTAGAAAGAGGCAATCCTAAGTAAGGGGGTGGGGAGGAGAGAATGGAATACATCTGACATGAAAGCAAAATGAAGGCTGACTATTTGCAGGGTGGAGAGGGAACAGTGTAGATGAGAGGTGAGCACTGAATCAAAACACAGTCGTATGAAAATGCTAGAATGAGACCTACTATTCTGTAGCCTAACATTCTGGAATTTTTTATTTAAAAAGTTTTTTCTCATACCCTCCACTGCTCCCCTTCCCTCTCCCCCTCCCTCTTCTCTTCCTCATCCTCCCTCACCGGACACCCCATTCTCCATCCATTCTTCAGGGAGGGCAAGGAATCCCAAGGTGAGTCAGTTTGGTCTGGCAAATCCAGTTGAGGTAGTTCCAAGACCCTTCCCCTAGCATCAAGGCTGAGTAAGGTGTTCTTCTATAGGGAATAGGCTCCAAGATGTCAGTTCATGCACATGAACATAGTGTGATCCTACTGTGAGAGGCTCCACAAACTGCCCATGCCATTTAACTGTCATCTACATTCAGAGGGTTTAGTTCCTTTCCATGATGGTTTCTCAGCTGTCATTTCAGAGTCAGTGAGATCCCAATAGCACAGGTCAGCCATCTCTGTGGGTCTCCTCCTCATGATCCTGATCCCTTTGCTCATTTTCTCCTCCCTCTCTTCAGCTGGACTAGGAGCTTGACCTGGTGCTTAGCTGTGGATCTCTGCTTCTGCCTTCATCAGTAGCTGGATGAAGGTTCTGTATTGATAATTAAGGTGGTCATTCATTTGATTATAGGGAAGTCCTGTTTAGCCTCTCCACTATGGCTTGAAGTCCTAGCCCAGGACTCCTTGTGGATTCTTGGATGTTTCCCTAGCACCAGGTTTCTCTCTAAAACCACAATGGCTTCCTCTATCGAGATAACTATTTCTTTGCTCTCCCTCTCTGTTGCTCCTCCCACTCAAGCATCCCATTCTCTCATGGTCTCTTCCCACCTCCCTTTGGTGCTCCACCATATGATCCCAATTTACTCAGAAGATCTTCTGTATTTCCCCTTCCCAGGTAGATCCATGGATTCCTCTCCCATGTTCCTCCTGTTACCTAGCTGCTGGAAGTTTGTGGATTGTAACCTGGTTATTCTTAGCTTTATGTCTAAAGTACACTTATGAGTGAGTACATACCATGTCTATCTTTCTGGGTCTGTGTTACCTTACTCAGGATAGTGTATCCTAACTTTTTTTGTGGTCATTAACAATGTTTATTCTTTCCTTCTTCTGGGGTATCCCAAACAACTTAGGCTACTTTATTCTAGGATCCTTCAATAATGTCTACATAAAGCAAAAAATCTATACCACTTGTGATAAATTTATTTTTTATTTATATATTTATTATTTGGTGATTTTACATCATGCACCCCATCAAACTCAGTTATCAGTCCTCCCAGTTTCATACCCACTCTTATGATCTTCCCATTTACAAAAAAGCCCCTTCGTGCTGCTCATTTACTTACTGGCACATAATTAAACTCCTTGTGGCAAGACCCTTAAAGAAAACAAGTCTTTCCTCACCCACAACCCTGCCAGAGGCCATTAATGCAGAAGTGAGGCACTGTGTCATTTAGTTATGTTCTAGCCTTGAGCTCTTGTATACAATGACATCTCTTTAAAAAAAAAAAAAAAAAAAAAAAAAAAAAAAAAAAAAAAAAAAAAAAAAAAAAAAAAAAAAAAAAAAAAAAAAAAAAAAAAAAAAAAAAACCTCCACTAATGAGTGAGTACATCCCCTATTTCTGGGATTGTGATACCTCACTCAGGAGAATATTCTCCATATCCATCCAGTTGCCTGAAAATTTTAGAATATCATTTTTTCTTACTGCTGAGTAGTACTCCATTGTGTAGATGTACCACAGTTTGTTAATCCTTTCTTCAGTTGAGGGGCATCTAGGTTGTTTCCAGGTTCTTGCTATTATGAATAATGCTGCTATGAACATAGTTGAGCTAATGCTTTTGGGGTGCAAATGTGCATCTTTAGGGTAAATGCCCAATAGGAGAATTGCTGGATCCTTGGGGAAATTGATTCCTAGTTTTCTGAGAAACCGTCATATTGCATTACAGTGGCTGAACGAGTTTACACTCCCACCAACAATGGATGAGTGTTCCCCTTGCTCTGCAACCTCTCCAACATAGGCTGTCATTTGTGCTTTTAATCTTAGCCATTCTGACAGGTATAAGGTGATATCTCTAAGTTGTTTTGATTTGCATTTCTCTGATGGCTAAAGATGTTGAGCACTTTTTCATGTGCCTTTCAGCCATTTGTAATTCTTCTGCAGAGAATTCCCTTTTTAGTTCTGAACCCTATTTTTTAATTGGGTTATTAAGGGTTTGGGGCTCTCTTGAGTTCTCTATATATTTTACAGATCAATCCCTTGTCACTTGTAGGGTTGGTGAAAATCTTTTCCCATTCTGTAGTCTGTTGTTTTGTCTTATTGACTGTGTCCTTGGGCTTACAGAAACTTCTCAGTTTCAGGAGGTTCCACTTATTGATTGTTGTTCTTACTGTCTATGCTACTGGTGTTATATTTAGAAAGTGGTCCCCTGTGCCAACACATTGGAGGGTATGTTCCACTTTCTTTTTTATCAAGTTCAGTGTAGCTGCGCTTGTGTTGAGGTCTTTGATACACTTGGATTTGAGTTTTGTGCAAGGTGATAGGTTTGGATCTATTTGCATTTTTCTACACACTACCATACAGTTATGTCAACATGATTTGTTGAAGAAACTATCTTTCTTCCATTGAATATTCTTGGCCTCTTTATCAAAAATCAGGTGTTTGTAGGTCTGTGGGTGAATGTCGGAGTCTTCAATTCAATTTCATTGATCCACAAGTCTGTTTTATGCCAGTACCAAGCTGTTTTTATTACTGTAGCTCTATAGTATAATTTGAAGTCAGGGATGATGATGCCTCCTGAGGTCATTTTGTTGAACAAAATTGTTTTGGCAACCCTCGCTTTCATGTTATTTCAAGTAAAACTGAGTATTGTTCTTTCAAGGTCTGTAAAAAATTGTGTTGGGATTTTGATGGGAATTGCATTGAATCTGTAGATTGCTTTTAGTAAGATTGTCATTTTCATCATGTTGTTCCTACCTATCCAGGAACATGGGAGATTGTTCCATTTTCTTATATCCTCTTCAATTTCTTTCTTCAGAGATTTAAAGTTTTTGTCAAACAGATCTGATATTTCTTTGGTTATAGTTACACCGAGGTATTTAATACTATTTGCAGCTATTATAAAAGGTGATGTTTCCCTTATTTCTTTTTCAGCCCTCTTAACTTTAGTGTATAGGTGGGCTACTGATTTCTTTGAGTTAATCTTGTATCCTGCTACATTGCTGAAGGTGTTTATTAGCTGTAGAAGTTCCTGGTAGAATTTTGTGGGTCACTTATGTATACAATCATGTCATCTGCAAATAGAGATAGTTTGACTTCTTCTTTTCCAATTTCTTAATTGGAAAATTTCCAATTTCTTTCTGTTCTCTTATTGCTTTAGCTAAAACTTCAAGAACTATGTTGAATAGATAAGAGGAGAGGGGACAGCCTTGTGTAGTTCCTGACTTTAGTGGGATTGCTTTGACTTTTTTTCCATTTAGTTTGATGTTGGCCATTAGCTTTTTGTAAATCACCTTTATTGTATTTATACAATTATATTTCCATGTATTCCTGATTTCTCCAGGACTTTTATCATAAAGGAGTGTTAGATTTTGTCAAAGGCTTTTTCATCATCTAAGAAGATTATCATGTGGTTTTTTTTCCTTCAATTTGTTTATATGATAAATGACATTTACAGTTTTTCATATGTTGAACCATCCCTGCATTTCTGGGATGAAGTCTACTTGATCATGGGTGAATAACTCTTTTTATATGTTGTTGGATTCAGTTTGCCAGAATTTTGTTGAGAATTTTTGCATCAATGTTCATAAGGGAAATTGGTCTTAATTCTCTTTCTTTGTTGCGGCTTTGAGTGGCTTGGATATTAGGGTTTTTGTGGCCTCATAAAAAGCGTTTGGTAATATTCTTTCAGTTTCTACTGTATGGGACAGTTTGAGAAGTATTGGTATTAGCTTTTCCTTGAATGTCTGGTAGAACTCTGCCCTGAAACAGGGCAAACATCTGGGCCTTGGCTTTTTTTATTTGGGAGACTTTTAATGACAGCTTCAATTTCTTTTGGTGTTATAGGACTGTTTAGGTCTTTAATCTGATCTTGATTTAATTTTGGTAAATGGTACCTGTCCAGAAAGCTGTCTGTTTTCTCTAGGTTTTCCATTTTTGTGGAGTATAGATTTTCAAAGTGTGACCTGATAATACTCTGGATTTCCTGAGGATCTGTTGTTATGTCCCCCTTTTCATTTCTGATTTTGTTAATTTGGATACCCTCTCTCTGCTTTTTGGTTAGTTTGGATAAGGGTTTATCTATCTTGTTGACTTTCTCAAAGAACCAACTCTTTGATTCATTTATTTTTTTTTTATTGTTCTTTTTGTTTCAATTGTGTTGATTTCAGCTCTAAGTTTGATTATTTCCTGCCATCTATTCCTTCTAGGTGAGTTTGCTTCTTTTTTTTTCTTCTTTATTTATTTTGTATTTATCAAAAAAAAACAGTAAAATGAATTTAAAATGCTGAAAAGTTAACAATAACTGTGAGTTTGCTTCTAATTGTTCTAGGGCTTTCAGCTGTGCTGATAGTTCTCTGGTGTGGGATTTCTCTAGTCTTTTCATGTAGGCATCTAGCACTATGAATTTTCCTCTTAAGACTGCTTTCATTATATCCCTTAAGTTTGAGTATATCGTGGGTTCATTTTTGTTAAATTCTAGGAAGTCTTTGATTTCTTTCTTAATTTCTTCCTTGACCCAGAGGTGGTTCAGTTGAGTGATGTTTAGTTTCTATGAGTTGGTAGGCTTTCTGTGATTCTTGATGTTGTTGAACTCTAACTTTAGATCATGGTGATCTGATATGGTTCAAGGAGTTATACCCATTTTTTGTACCTGTTGATATTTGATTTATGACCTAGTATATGGTCAATTTTAGAGAAAGTTCCATGGGGTGCTGAGAAATATGTATATTCCTTTTTGTTTGGGTTGAGGGTTCAGTATATATCTACTAAGTCCATTTGGGTCATAACTTCTGCTAGATCCCTTATTTCTCTGTTGAGTTTCTGTCTGGTTGACCTATCCAAGGGTGGAAATGGGGTATTTAAGTCTCCCACTATTAGTGTGTCAGGTTTGATATGAGGTTTAAGCTTTAGTAGTGTTTCTTTTACATATGTAGGTGCCCTTGTGTTAGAGGCATAGATTCAAGATTGAAATTTTGTCTTGGTAGATTTTTTTCTAAGATGAGTAAGTGTGACCTTCCTGGTCTCTTTTTATTGATTTTAGTTCAAAGTCTATTTTGTTAGATATTAGAATGGCTACACCAGCTTGTTTCTTAGGGCCATTTGATTGGAAAGTCTTTTCCCAACCCTTTACTCTGAGTCTGTGTCTGTCTTTAAAGTTGAGGTGTGTTTCTTGTATGCAGCAGAAAGATGGTTTCTGTTATGTATCCATCATCCTAGGGTATGTCCATTGATATTAAGGGATATTAATGACCAATGATCGATATTTCCTGTTATTTTTGGTAGTAGATTATATTTCCTTTTTTTCAGGGGGGGGTCTTCTGTGGGCTTATCAATTGTTTCTGATTACATAGGTGTTTCTGGTGTCCTTAAGTTGGAGATTTCCTTCTAGGGCTTTTTGTAGAGCCAGATTTGTGGTTAGATATTGTTTGAATTTGGTTATGTTGTGAGATATCTTGTTTACTCCATCTATGTTGACTGATTGTTTTGCTGGGTACAGTAGTCTAGGTTGGCATCCATGAACTTTTAGTGTATGTATAATGTCTGACCAGGACCTTCTTGCTTTCATTGTTTCCATTGATTACTCGGGTGTTATTCTGATGGGTCTGCCTTTATAGGTGATTTGGCCTTTTTCCTTTGCAGCTCTTAGTATTTTTGTTGTTGTTGTTCTATAGGTTTAGTGGCTTGATTATTATATGGCCAGCAGACTTTCTATGTAGGTCTAGTCTTTTTGGTGTTCTGTAGGCTTCCTGTATCTTTATAGGCATTTCCTTCTTTAGGCTGGGAAAATCTTTCTTTAGGTTGGGAAAGTTTTATTTTATGATTTTGTTGAATATATTTTCTGTGCCTTTGAGCTGGTATTTTTCTCCTTCTTCAATTCTAATCATTCTCAGGTTTGGCCTTTTCATGTTGTCCCAAATTTCCTGGACATTTTATGTTATGACTTTTTTGGTTTTAGTGTTTTCTTTAACTAATGTGTCTATTGCCACTATTGAGTCTTCCACCCCAGAGAGTCTCTTTTCCATCTCTTGGATTTTGTTGGTTATGTTTGAATCTATTTCTAGCTTTGTCTTGGTTTGTGCCTTCTTTATTGCTTCTATTTCAATTTTTAATTCCTGGTAAATTTCTTTCACCTGTTTTTTTTTTTTTTTCTTTTTCTTGGTATTCTTTATTTTCTTTCAGGGCTTTGTTCATCTCTTCTAATTTTCTGTTTGTATTTTCTTCTATTTCTTTAAAGGAGTTTTTATATCCTCTTTAAAGGCTTCTATTAGTTTCATAAAGCTGTTTTTAAGGTCATTTCCTTCTATTCCCTCTTCAATGTTATGTTCAGGTCTTGAAGCTATAGAACCACTTGCTTCTTCTAGTGGTGTCTTGTTGACCTTTGTATTGTATTCTTGCACTGCTGTCTGCCCATTGTTTTCTTAGTTCACTCTTGGTTAGTTCTTGGTTGGCACTTAGTGGATTGTTGGTCTGAGGGCTCTTAATCAGCTGTTTGTTCAGAAGGTTGACTGCTCTGATGAGGTCGCAATGCTATGATGCCTCTTGACCTCTCACCTTTCAGCCATGTGCCCAGGGACCCGGCTGCTCCCCTGCTGCTATTATGCCAGCAGTGTTCTGGCTGGACTGTGCTCCACGCCAAATCTGAGTGGCCATCTCAGGGCTTGGGTTCAGGTCCTAATTTTAAAATTAATGTAAAAAAGTGTATTTCCTCTGTGTCCTTGAACTCTTTCTCCCACTCACAAAGCCACTCTGACCTTAGTTCCACTTTAGAGCAACAGCAAGAGCCTCTGTGCCTTGAGGGGTCTCCTTGGTACAAAAAACTTTAAGGGCAAACACCTTCATTCTCTTTCCACTGCTATGGAGGGCATGTGGTAGCTCTGTATTTCAAGGAACTGCTAAATTAGTCAGCTCTGGTCACTAATAACATACCAGAGGTCATAAGGAGGAAAAACTTACTTTAGCAGAAAGAGTGAACCCTTCAAGTAGGATGAGGCTAGGTACTCTGGAACTCTACACCAGTCACATCCTTTCTCCATCAAGTCTTCCTATCCTTTCCTAAACAGCACCAGCAAGTAGGAGCCAATATCAAATGTCTGAGCCTATGGAGAAATTTCACATTCCAACCCAGCACTGTTCTTTTCTATCCCATGCCTGACTTAAAATGCATGTTCTTTGCTCTATCTCCCATGCTCAAAGCTACCAAGATTGTCACCTAACTTCTTTGATGTTTTTCTCTAAAACTCTAACAAAATTGTCTCCCAGCTTTCTCCTGTATCTTTTTCTAAATTTGTTTAATAAGACCAAGAACACCAAAAAGGAACTGCCAATTTTCCCATTCTACCTTGTACCTACTTGCTTTCCACCTAGCTCAAAGCTACCAAGAGGTGGCTGTGGGTATCCCCAGCTGGGATGGCCTTTTCTCTCCTCCCTGTTCTAAAGGAAAGACTCAAGCAACCCTGGCATGGGAAGCATCTGCTTACTGTACCGAAATGGCCTCACTAAGAGAGAGCTCTGTTTAAAACAGGGGGAAAAAAGAATGTACAAGGAAATTTACAACTATTATTGCTTGTCAGTCAATTGAAGTCTTTGACTAATTTCACAAGTCACCTTGTCCAGTGACTCTTGAGCTAGAAAAAGTTTGTCTATTGATCTCTCTTCTCTGCACACTGTGCCAGACAACCAAAATATTTGGTGCTCTGCCCAGAGCATCAATCAAAGAAGCTCTATTTTTACATCAAATGTATTATTACTTTGCCTGTTCCTCTCTGGTCTCTTGGTGGTAAAGAAAACAAGTAGCAAGCAATTTCTTTGTTTTGCAATATGGGAAAGAAAGCATTGCTGTCCTGGGAGGCTCATGTAGTCCTAAGAGGCGAGGCTGACTTTAGTGACCTTGACATCAGATTAGTGACCAGAAAGCAAACAAGGCTCTTACGAGAGAGAACTGAGCTCAGAATTGTTGCTAGTCTGAGATAAACCCAGAGCAAACTAATTACTCCCTATCTTATCTGCCAGCCTCAGTGCGTCACCCTTCATTACTTGGGAATGTCTTAAAATCACAAGACAATTGGAAAGGTGGAATCCCAGGCATCATGGTTGCTCACAGAGCATCACACAGAAGGAGGCCTCCTCCTTCTAGAACTCCTTCATTTTCAGATTGGTTCCCTACAGTTTGAAGGAGAAAATGGATAGCCCTAAGAAAACAAACCTCAAGTGCTAATAACAGAGCGACAGATATGACCTCAAAATCAGACATCACAATAATGAGAAAGCCAGGGATGTGGCTCAGTAGCAGAGTAGCACAGGTGATACCTGGGCTTGATGCTCAGTAGTGCCAAAAGGGAGAAAGAAAAATGATGTGCAAGGGGAACTGGGAGAATGTCTAACAAGGGCTGGAGAGATGCCTCAGTGGTTAAAAGTACATACTGCTCTTACCGGGCACCAATTTCTAACATGCTCATCAGGTGGTTCATAAACTCCTATAACTGCAACTCCATGGGATCTGATGCCTTGTGGAACACACGCACACACAATTAATTAATTAAAATAAATAAAAAAAAATCTGCCAGGGTGGTATTGGTGTCTGCCTTTAATCCCAGCACTGAGGAGGCAAAGATGGGTGGATCTCTGAATTTAAGGCCACCCTGGTCTACAGAGTGAATTTCAGAACAGCCAAAGCTGTTACGCTGTGAAACCCTGTCCCAAAAAACAAAAAAACAGAAGTTGACTACTCTGATTTGGCCAGAGAATGTGATGTGCTTATGTTGATACTTCACCTCCATCCCCATGGATGTAATACAGTTTATATATTAGCTAAAAAAAAATTTAAATTCCCTATCTATAATCCTAGTACAAAGGAGGCAGAAGCAGGAAAATCATGGGGACTGCATAGCAAAACAATGTCCCCAAACAACGACAAAACAATAAATTTAACTTTAAAAAGAAAAATTACAAATCACTGTCACACGGTTTCATCTTTCATTTTGACCTTTGGTCGTTGTTTTATTCTGCTTTTCCTAAATTGGTAGAGTGCCTGTGTGGCATGCACCCAGATCTGGACTCTATCTGAAGCACCACTTAATCCTGGAGTAGTGCTGCACTGCAATCCCAGTGCTGGGAGGTGGAGGCAGAAGAAAGAGAAATTGGCAGTTTTTCATC
The DNA here is from genome assembly GCA_004025045.1 of Sigmodon hispidus. Taxonomy (NCBI): domain Eukaryota; kingdom Metazoa; phylum Chordata; class Mammalia; order Rodentia; family Cricetidae; genus Sigmodon; species Sigmodon hispidus. The sequence goes on along the minus strand of PVIH01001060.1, from coordinate 37,568 downwards.
ACGGTTCTGGAATGCAAAAGAATGAAATATTTAAAACTAACGGCTGAGCTTAATAATCTTGCCATGCTATCTTCTAGCTACAAGCCTCACAAAGTTGATCTGTTGTGGGTTTGCTCTTCTCATTTGCAAAGTGAGAATACGAATATCTACATCACAGGATAACCACTATGAATCATAAAAGAGGGGTGAACATGATTAATCAGAGCACCTTATGAGCTGGAAATTACTTTCTTTCTTTAATTCAAAATAGTTTTTTTTTCATAAAATATATTCTGATCGGTTCCCCTCCCCCTACTCCTTCCAGTTCATCCCACATCTCCTTCCATCCAGATCTCCAGCCTTTCTCTCATTATATATAAAACAAGCAAGCATCTAAGGAATAATAATGAAATAAGAAAAACAAACAAATTGGAATAGGATGAAACAAATAAACAAAGCCCAAAAGAAGCACAAGAAATGCTTGTAGATGCAGACACATGCAATCACACATACATGAATCCTATAAAACCACAAAACCAGATATGTGCAAAAGACCTGTAAAAAAACAACAGAAAAGCCTGGACTTGACATTATGAAATAAAGAATCTAAGCAGGTGCACTGATAAAATTCCATACTGTCACATAGCTGCATTTTGGCAAACTTTATTCTAAAACTCTACCAAAGTTTAAGCCATGCTGCATTTTTTCCCTAAAATAAAGTCTCAAGACTAACTTTGGACTCATTATATAGCTGAAGATGACCTTGAACTTCTGATCCTCTTCCCTCCACCCCCCAGCGACTACTATACCTGGCTTATATATTGTTTGATCAAATCATTCAGAGAGCCTATTTAAATTCAGGATAGGAAACATTATTTCTATATCTACCTTTAATAAGTAGCTGTTTTCCAACCCAGCTCTAAACAACTAACTTGCATAGAGAATTCATTGTCAAGACAAGGCACTGAAAAGAATGTCTCTAATACTTAACACCCAATAATTTCACAGTTAAATAGCCCAATCTTGAATTCTCTCTCACGTTGAGACATAACATTTACACCATGATGCTGGTTTATTTTGGGTTAAAGAAAGGCACGCTTGGATTTGTGCCTGTGGCTCAAATGGCCGAGGGCTTGCTGAGAAGCCCCAAGTCCTGTTGGTGCAAGCCTGTCATCTCAGCACATTGGAAGTTAAAGCATGAGGATCAGAAGCTTAAAGCTGGGACTGGAGAGATGGCTCTGTGGTTAAGAGCACTGGCTGTTCTTCTAGAGGATCCCAATTCCATTCTCAGCACCTACATGGCAGCTCATAAGCCTCTGTAACTCCAGTTGCAGGGAACCTGATGGCCTTTTCTGGTCTCTTCCAGCACAGGCACAGACAAGGTACATAGACATACATACATACATGCAATAAAACACTCCCACAGAGAAGATAAAATAAAAATAATCTTTAACTAAAAGAAGTTCGAGGACATCTTTGACTACCTAGCAAGTTTAAAGCCAGCTTGGCCTATGTGAGATCCTGCCTCAGAGAATAAAAAGACAGAGAAAAAGACTACTGAACAGGGCCATATTAAGCTGTGTGGTCAAATATTTACTTTAAAAACTACATTGATTTGTAGACTGGCCCTGACCACTATGAGCTCTTCCTCTCAGTGACATTCCTATTTCAGATATTGATTAAAGACTGTTCATGCAGGAAGCATTTTTCATGTCAGATCAGTTATGCTGGCTTTTGTAATAAGCTAATTTGATTTCCTTTTTTAACCTTTGTTTGATTAGGGGAACAGACATTTGCATTAAAATTCAAGAGAGATGAAGTCTATCATCGATCTTGACTTCCTCATGGACCTCTTGTACTCAGGGAAAGATGATTTAGAGAATGTCAAGAGACCTGTGACAACCATAATGAGATAGGGGGAAAAAAATCACTGCAGACGTATAAAGCATCGAGGGCGTATCTGACAGAAAGGGCAATCACATTTACTAGATATGTTTTAGAGAAATCAAATTCAGGAAGTTTAATTTTGTTCTGAGGCCAAGTCATTAAAAGATCTATGAGATAAACTACCATTAATAAAGTACTTGGAAGTTAAACCACAACATCCCACAAGAGAGGAAGAGGCTAAACAAAATATATGCAATATTGCTTGTCACAAAGCTTGTTTACTTATTATTAAGGGCCAGTAGTAAATTCTAGTAGTGTGTGTGTGTGTGTGTGTGTGTGTGTGTGTGTGTGTGTGTGTGTGTGTGGTAGAGAGAGAGAGAGTTCATGTGTGTTTACATGGGGGTGAATGTGTGCATTTGTGTATATGGAAGCCAGCAATGACACTATCCATCTTCCTTAACTACTCTTCACTTGTGTTGGAGATGGGGTCTCTCTCCAGCCTGGAGTTCATCCACTCACTAAGCTAGCTGGCTATCAAGTCTCAGGGACCTGTCTGTCTCCACCATCCCCTCCAGTGCTGGGACACAGATTTGTGCAGCCATGCCTTCCTTTACACGGTTTCTGAGCACTGAGCTCAGATCTTCATGTTTACACAGCAATGCCTCCAGCCCAGGATCTAGAGGGTTTTTTTTATGGTTTTGTTTAATTTGTAAACATTTCTGGTCAAACATTTTCTCGAATAAGTTTATGATTCCATCCTTCGTGGCTTCCTCTTAGAATGGTGGGGTAAAATCTGTTAGTTCAAGTTTTCCTGGACCAAAGTTAGCACTTTTTCTTTTTTTTAATTTCAATTTTTATGTGAATTGGTGTTTTGCCCGCATATATAACTGTGTAAGGGTGTCAGATCTTGGAATTACAGACAGTTGTTAGCTGTCATGTGGATTCTGGGAATTGAACTCAGGGCCTCCTGAAGAACAGTCAGTGCTCTTAACCACTGAGCCATTCTTTTAAAAGAAGCCTGTAGTGTTTTTGAATGAGAATTATCCTCCATAGGCTCATGTACTTGAACCCTTGGCCCTTTATTAGTGATGCTGGGCGCTACGGAATCTTTAGGAGATGCAGCCTTGTTGGAGGAAGGATGGAGACAGGCTTGAAGGACTTGTAGCTTCTCTCAGCTAGCTTCCTCCTGCCCCTGCCATGTTTGTCCCCCGTCTCTGGAACTGTAAGCCAATATCAACTGCTTCTTCCTTAAGTTGCTTTGGGTCAAGGTATCTTTTATCCAACAACCAAAAAAAAAAAAATGCTTAATACAAAGACTTATAACTATTTGTCATTCTTTAGTTATGGACTCTGCAGCATTTTCTGTGACCTCAATATCTCAAAAAAGGGATCTTTTTTGTAGCCAGTGTGGTAGTACATGTCTATACTTAGGCAGAAGATCTTAAATTTGAGCCCAGCCTGGGCTACATAGAGAGACTTCTGTCAAAAAAAAAAAAAGAAAAAAGAAAAAAACAAGAAAAAAAGATACTTATTATATTACTTGCATGTTTTCTGAAAGGAGATATTTCTCTTTTCTGAGACTCCCACTCAAAATGCGAATTTAAGTGTTTTAATAGCATGTTAATTATGTATAATGATGGTTTCATTATGACATTGTCATACATGCTTACAATGTATTTTGATCATATTTATCCCTCTGTTGCTTCTCCTTATTCCCTTCCAACTCTCTTATCTTTTCCTCTTGTTTTTCAAGACAGGGTTCCTCCATGTAACAGCTTCAGCTGTCCTGGAACTTGCTTTATAGACCAAGCTGGCCTCATGGCCTCAAACTCACTGACATCTGTCTGCCTCCGACTCCCAAGTGCTGGAATTATAGACATGCACCACCACTTCCCACCTTTCCAATTCTTGTTGGTTCTATTTTCAACTAGCCCCCTTCTATTTTTGTAGGGGGGGAGTGTGTCTGTTTATGAGTTAAATTAGCATTACTCATAGGAGCATGATGAAGGGTTATTTGCAGCAGCATGAGCGTCTTGCTAGTGTCTACAACACTGAAGAAAATGTCTTTTCCTATGCTAGCCACAATTTTCTGCTTGTAGATCCATGACAGGATGTTGATGGGCCCAATACTTTGCAGATCCTCTGCATGCAATGTCCACTGCTGTGAGTTCAAGTATGTAATAGCCATGTTACACCTGCAAAACAGGATTGTTATACAGCACAACATCCTTTCCTTTGTAAAAGTGAGATTTTTCAAAATTTCAAGATCATTTGAGATCAGGGGGTGGGGGTACACACCTTTAATCCCAGCACTCTGGAGGCAGAGGCAGGTGGATCTCTGAGTTCAAGGCCAGCCTAGTCTACAGAGTGAGTTCCAGGACAGCTAGGACGATACAAAGAAACCCTGTCTAGAAAGAAAAAAAAAAACTAAGCAAGCAAACCTAGCAACCCAAACTCCATGCCTTGAATGCACATAAAATCCAGTGGTGGGGTTTATTTGTAATGAAAGCATTCTTAATGGGTGATGGCAGGCAGGGACAGAAGCATTGTGCAGAAGCCCCCAGGCCAAATAGACCTGGTGTACACAGTACAGAAGAAACAAAAATGCAAAGTGGAAGGGCAGAGCCAGCTCCCACAAGCTTTGCTCTGACCGCCACAGATGAGTCCACACTCCCAACACACATGCATGCAATAAACAAACAAACAAGTAAATAAATTACTTCTTATTAGAGATTTTATCACAGCAACAAGATAAGCAACTGAGACACCAATGTAACTGGCCTTTCCCAATGCAAGTGAGTGAATTCTCATGATTCTGGGATCTTTTTTCCTCCAGATCTGTCATGGACTATGTTTACTGACAGACACAGATCACCTTTAAGCTCACGTTTCTAGATTAGAAAATTACAGTTATGGTCTGACCATCTTGTATATGTTGTCATATATATTACATATACTTAAGTATAGTTATATTATCACTGATGTAATATTATATTAATATAATAATAGAATATAGTTATATCGCAATCAGTGTTAGAGCACTTGCCTCACATGCATGGCATTCTGAGTTCCACCCTTTCCCCATGTGCTTACACATACATACACACAGAGTTATGTGTATACACACAGATAAGTGTGTGTGTGTGAGAGAGAAAATGTGTGTGTGCACCAGGGATAGAGCCCACAGTTTATCAATATTAGGTAAGTGCTGTACCCCTTTGATGTCATCTTCATTCTAATTTTTAAGTTAATATACTTTTCTTTTAAGTTAATTCAAGCTAGAACTCTAGCAAACCAACTTTTTAAAAAGTCAGTTAAATCTGAAAGTAGAAAACATTTATGATTTGCCCTCAGAAACAGATCTAGTGTTTCCTTCCTTTGTGGGTAATGATATAAAATTATATGACAAGGTCATCACCAAACAAAGTAGGTCACACATATGAGAAACATTTTTAAGACACAAAAGTGGTATAACTGAACGCATTTGACATTGCATGTAGTTAGGCAATTTAGCTGTAAAGATGGCACAATGACAAAAAGAAATCCTGTGTCCGTGGCAGTGAGCCATCACGCTGAGTGGAAGCAGTATGTGATGAGAATGTGACAGAAGAGCACTAGGAAAGCACTTTTCTATGTCTCATCTGGGAAGACGGTCAACTGTTCCTCCATGTCACAAATTCAGAAGTGTCTACATTATGTTCTATATTGTTACAATTGATACAATGCAATGCAAACTATCCACAGAGGATAATTATGTATATACTCCAACAGCAATTTTAGTTGAGACATTTATTTGGACTTCAATTTTAAACATAAGTCAGTTAAACCCCACCCTCAATAATTCCCAGTATGGTGGGAAAGAGCTATCCCAGCGCCTGGGAAACCCATCAGACTGGTCCAGCTGGAGGTTTAGAGGGCAAACACATCATTTCCAAACTCTTCAGTGCCCTTCAAATTCATTAAGCAGAATTTCTTATCTCATAACACAAAGATTTTACAAGAGGATTTTATGTGCAATCTATCAGCATAGCTGCCAAGACGTTCAAATTTGTTTTAATAAGGTAGGAGCTTTGGGGTGGTTGGGCTCAAGGTTTCAAACCCTGATTTTACATACTCTTGGACTCTCCACGGTCTCTGACATACTGTTGATTGGTGGGAACTGTGGGCTGTTCGCCTCAGCCAGTTATCCATTACTCCAAGCCAATGATAATTGCTAAATATGACTAATGTCACATGGAAGGTCACAAAGCTCCCCCCTGAACCTTCATTCCGGTTCTGAGTGTTTTCAAGGTTAATAGATTGATTTTAAGCTGAGATGTGATGCATTTACAAAATGGAAGAGAATGAAAAATTTGGCATCTCCAATCTCGAATAGACTTAAATGATTCATTTGTTACATTTGGACTGTAGCCATGAAATTCATTCGACATATATCGCCTAGTTATATTCCATCCAAGACACTGGAAAATAAATTAACGATACATTTTAACACTAGATGACTTTGCCTGCACAAACACATAGCTGCACCAGGGTGAGGCAAACCTGGGCAAGCTGACTTTCTCAGACTCACAGCACAGAAACAGCACATATATAAAATAGCATCCAGTTGCTTGAAAGAACTGAGACTCCATAACACCTAGCTAAGCTAGATTCTCAATTCTAAACAACTTGGTTGCTGATGGCTTACTGGGTCTCCTTGCCTGGTAGAGAAATGGCACGCCCACTCTTGATGCTATACACCATGGACCTCAGGCTTTTAGTTGTAATGTGCAGAGACTCTGGGATCACAGGGAACTCTCCCACTACCTTGTCTGGACTCCTACCTGAGGGTTCTGAGTATCATTTCAGTTTCAGCTGTCCTGGGTTGAAGTATAGCCCAGCATTGCTACACTTGACCCTTGGGAAAGAAGGCCAGCATTTGCTGGGAGAGTCCTCTAAGGCCCAGAAGCCCAGAGCCTAAGCTTCCTTCTTTCAGATGTGCAGTCCTGGACTGGGAATGTGGCTACATTAGTAGAATGCTTGCCTGGCTTGCCTGGCTTGCACCAAGCCCTAAATTCAACCCTTAGTACTGTATAAAACCGAGTGTGGTTTGCATACCTGTGACCCTAGTGCTCTGAGAGTGGAGACAGGAAGCTCAGGCATTCAAGATGATTTTTATCTACATGCTCTAGTTTGAAGCCAGCTGAGACTACCTGAGACTCTGTTTCAAAAACAGTAACTGGGTATGCTGGTGGAAGACTAACGGAGCAGAGGTAGGAGGATCTCTGTGAGTTTGGGGCCAGCCAGTGATTTCTAGGACAGTCAGAGCTATGCAGAGAGACAACCCCCCACCCCCCACCCTCCCATCCCTCCACCCCCGTCTCAAAGAAAACAAAAACAAATCAACAATTACAAAGGGCTTACAGAATGGCTCAGTTGGTAAGAGGGCTTGCTTCGGAAAGTCTCGTGTCCTGAATTTGATTCTCAGAACCTTTCACTGAAGGAGAGAATTTTAATTTGTTTTGTTTTGGGTTTTGGTTTTCAAGCCAGGGTTTCTCTGTGTAGCCCTGGCCATCCTAGAATTTGTTCTGTAGACCAGGCTGGCCTCAAATTCAGAAATACCTCTGCCTCCCAAGTATTGAGATTAAAGGCATGCACCACCACTGCCTGGCTCTCTCACAACTCTTCAAAAGTACAATTCAATGAAGTACTAAATGGGATGTCTTCATCAAAATCTTTCTCTCAGGACTCAGGAAGCTATTTGGAAGAAAAAAGGGAAAGATTGTAAGGTGTGTGTGTGTGTGTGTGTGTGTGTGTGTGTGTGTGTGTGTGGTGTGTGTGGTGTGTGTGTGTGTGGTGTGTGGTTGGTGTGTGTGTGTGTGTGTGTGTGTGTGTGTGACGATGGTGATGATATGGATATAAAAGATACCAAGGAAACTGTCTTCCAGATACAACAGGACGGATACACACATGAATTCACAGACTGTAGCAGCATTAACAGAGCCTGCATAGCTTCAAGCCAGAAGGGGCCCTATCCCTGAGAGGGGGAAGTGAATATAGATTCTCATCCCAACCAGAAAACTATCTGCATCAACATCATTGGCAAAGGAAAAAAATGTGTTTTTTCCAATGGAGTCTCAAGTGTAGCCCAGTGTTGCCAGAACATGGCCTGTGAAAGAGAAGGCCAGCATTTGCTGAGAGTCCTTCAAGGCTCAGAATCTCCTTCCTCAGCACTTTAGAAATCCTGAAGATATGTCTAATATTCTTTGTTTCTCTCTCTCTCTGTGTTTCTCTGTGTTTCTTTCTCTGTCTCTGTCTCTCTCTCTTTCTATCTCTCTCTCTCTCTCTCTTTCTGTGGTTCAGGTTCTGTTCCTATAACTGACATCTCACTATGTAGCTGAGGGTGGCCTTGAATTTCTGACCATCCTTCCTCCACCTAGAATTTCAGGCCTATACTATCACATCCAGGGCATGGGATACTGAGGATTTCCAGGGCCTCCTACATGCTAGCTGGGCACGAAGGCACAGCCATAGGCCAAATAGTCCTTATTTAGAACAACATTTCTTTGGAAGGCAGTCAGGGGGAAAAAAAAATCTAGAATGGTAGATTCTAAATCCCTTTCCAGACCTAATCAAGAAGACTGCACACCTGGATGACTGTGGGTCAGCTGCCTTTCCTTTGACTTGATTTGTTCACGAGAGCCCTCTGTATCTCCATCACTTGTACATCCTGTGAGCGTCTTCCTGGGTCCCCACCAGGATCTTTTACATCACCACATCAGCTAAGACACAGACTGATTATTATTTTCAATATTTATTATTATTATTGTTATTATTATTATTATTCTCTCCTTCCACACCTGTGCACTCCAGGACATCAACACATTGCTGAACATGCTTAAAATCAGTTAACGTGCTTTGTTTTTAGGCATGAGGACCTGAGATGGATCCAGCCTCATGTAATAACCAGGAGTGGGTGCCAGAGAGATCTAATTGGATCTTTGGGGCTCTTTGATGAGTTCTGGCATGTGACACACACGCTCACATGTGTGCACACATGTGACACACACAATCTTCATGTATCAAAACAACAAGCCAAGGTAATTCCAGACATTAGGTTGAAACTATGTCATGAAACAAATTTTAGTTCCTGTTTTGAAATTGTTTTTTCTGTCACCTCTATGTTACAAAATAGAAAGTAAAGAAAAAGTGTCCATTGTTTGAAATCCATTTAACTCAGTACCTCTAAGGTAAAACCAAATGTCAGGGAAGACTAAGTATTGTAAAACGTATTTGCTTGAGGGGCTGGAGAGATGGCTCAGTGGTTAAGAGCACTGACTGTTTTTCCAGAGTTCCTGAGTTCAATTCCCAGCATCTACATGGTAGATAACAACTGTAATTCCAAAATCTGACACCCTTACGCAGGCAAAACACCAATTCGCATAAAATAAATAAACATTTTTTTAAAAAGTATATGTTTGAATAAAGACTCAAAACTATAAACTGCTATAGTGTGTGTGTTTGTGTGTGTGTGTGTTGTTTTGTTTATGAATGAGACAATTTATTAATCCCACATACTTTGTTCTAATGCTTCTTGTTAGCAACTCTGTCCAGGTAGATCTCTCTGTCCCTGAGGTATTAGCTTTCGGGCCCCCATCGTGATTCTTTTCCACCGTTTTCAGCCCCTCTAGGACTTGGAGGACCTGGCAGGCCATAGTCTTGGAGCCTCTGTTGAAGTGGCTAGGCCGGGAACTGTTTCTCTACTGTCCTCCATAGATCTTGGTCATGAAGCCAAGCCAAGCACCACCTCAGAGGTAGCAGTGTTGTGCCATGGAAGCTGCTCCTATCTAGATCCAGTTTTCCTCACGGGGGAAAGCTCTTAAGGTTTAGCCAGCTTAACTGTGTCCACCCATTGGGAACTTTTGGCTTCCTGGACTTTTGGAGGAAGGCCACCAGAACTTGATGAACTCCTACCAGTTAATCTCTTTCACAGTAACTCCAGGCCTTGTTTGGCCTTTGTGTTACCAGCCAGGGAAAAAGTAGCTGCTGTCGTTTTAACTACAGCTGTCAAAATGCTTCCAGAACCTAGAAAGAGCAGGTGACATGCTAGAAATTTGCTTAGGAAACCCGAAGGCTGTGCAAACTCCGATGGATCAAGAGACTCCTGAGTTCACCTCTCGTAGATTTCTGTGTCAACGCTGGCTGTCCTACCCAAGGAGCCCTGGTACCATGGCCTGCAGCTCTGAAGACAAAAGGTATTGTAAAAATTTCTGAAGATGAAATGTGACAAGGGGGGAGGCAAGTTTGAGGGCAGAAAAAACAGAGGAGGAGAGAAAAGGTTTGCTTTCTTGCAGACTAATCCTGTGGGTTTGGGTTTTCCCCAACATAGTGGCTTGATTTGGTTGCTTCTAAGTTTTTTTTAATGTAATGTAAAACCCTGTACAATGCATAACCCACACAAAGGCCACATGTATACATCATACAGGCTTTCAAAATAAAAAAGAGAGAGATGAGAGCGGGGGAGGGAGGGTAGAAAGAGGAAGAGGGGCAGAAAGAACCAATCTCCTTGGCTCCACTCCCAAATACCAGAGTAACAGGTGTCAGCCCCCATGCTCCATTTATACAGTATTGGGAATAGAACACAGGCCTTCATGAATGCTGGGCATGCATTACACCAGCTGGATTTTGGAACTTTTAATACAAACCAACAATGGACCTTTTCCTTACTTGTTACCATTTTGTAACATCAGTTGTGAGAAACTCACTTACTAGATGATGTGTTGTAGGAACTAGAGAAACTCATGTTTGGAAGACAGAGCTAGGAGTAACCTGAGAGATGCTACAACTTCATGCCCTCTGTTGGCATATGGAGAAACAGAGGGTTTGAGAAGTAAAGAATATGGATGCGGTACAGCTCAGTTGGTAGAACACCAGCCTAGCATGCACATCTTAATGTTCTGCTGTGAAGAGACACCATAACTATGACACCTCTTATAAAGAAAACCATTTAATTGGGGTTGGCTTACGATTTCAGAGGTTCAGTCCATTGTTATCATGGCAGGGAGTATGGTGGCACACATGGTGCTGGAGAAGTAGCTGAGAATCCTGCATCTGGATCAGCAGTCAGCAAGAAGAGGGAGCCACTGTGCCTAGCTTGCAGAAAATCTCTGGGTTCCATTCTCAATGCTGCATAAACCAAAGCGGGTGATGCATGCGCTCGGGAGGTAGAAGCAGGAGGGCTAGAAATTCAAAGTCATCCTTGACCATACATAAAGTTATATTTCAGTCTGTCTTAGTTAGGGATTTTATTGCTGTGAAGAGACACCATGACCACAGCAACTCTTATATGGAAAAACATTTAATTGGGGTGGATTACAGTTTCAGAGGTTTAGTCCATTATCATCATGAGGAGGTACATGGCAGCGTGCAGGCAGATGTGATACTGGAGCTGAGAGTGCTTCCAGTCAGACAACAGGAATTTGGCTGACTCACTGGGTAGTATCCTGAGCATAGGGAACTTCAAAGCCCCACCCCCAAGTGACACACTTCCTCCAACAAGGCCAAAGTCAAACCTCCTAATAATGCCACTCCCTATGAGATTATGTGGGCTAGGCACAGTCAAATTATTACACCGCCTGAACTACATAAGACCCTGTCTCAAAAAATAGGAATAGTGGGGCATGGTAGATCATGCCTGTGACCCTAGCACCAGGAGGCCAAGTTGGGAGGAAAGCTATCTTATGCTACACAGTGGGACTTCATCTCAAACCTGCCCCTACCCCCCCCCCCCCCCGCATCAAAAAACTGTGAAAATAATGAATTTGAAGTCAGAAAGATGGTCCACCTAAGACCTGGAATTAGAATCCAAGTCTTCTAAAAATTGTCTTTCTAGGATGAAGCAATATCTCAGGAGTTAGGAAAATTTGCTGCACTAGGTGCAGTGGCCCAGACCTATAACCCTAGCCTGTGGGAGGCAGAGGCAGGCAGCTCTCTGTGAGTTCAAGGACAACCTGATCTTCTTCATGGTAAATTCTAGGACAGCCAGGACTCATTAGAGACACCCTATCTCAATATAAAACAAATGAAAACACCTGAAACAACAACAAAACCCACTTAATACATAGTCACAGGGAATGGTGGTAGGATCCCAGCATCCAGGCATAAGCCAGGCATGTTATAGATTGTGTTTCTAATAATTCTAGCTCTGAGGGATCCAGCACCCTTTTCAGGCATTGACAAATGCAGAGGTTCATCACCCACCAGTATGTAAACACACCACACACACACACACACACACACACACACACACACACAATAAATAAATAAATAAATAAATAAATAAATAAATAAATAAATAAATAAATAAATCTATCTTTAGAAATAATAAAATAACCTCCCTTCCACTCTGAAAATTGTCTACATCCCTGTGTTAGGGCAAGAAGTGCTGAAAGCTGGAGATGCTTCTCACCCTGAAGGTGTAGATGGCTATTTGCCAACCACTAGTTTGTGGTCTCCATACCTTCTGAGGTGTTTATGTTTCACAATGATGATAAGATGGAGAGGAGATTAATGAAATGCTTTCCTCATTTCTGGAGCTCCAGCTCATTGTGAGACCTCTCTCAGTGCCTTCTCCTACCCCAATCCACCTAGATTACTCTCATTTTTATTGTTTCTGAAACATGAAATTTAGTTCATCCTAAGCTGTTGGCAGAAAGCAGTTGAGAAGCAACAGGAAAGCCCCCTAGATCAAAATTCAAGTAAAACTACATATTTGTGTCACTGTGGGCTTCTCCTGTTAAATTGCCTTCCTGTTGTCTTTTGCTGTTTAATTTCCTAAGATCACCTTTGCAGCACTCACCTTGGGCAGAGACTTATGGAAACAGCAGAGAATCTTGGCAGAAACTGAAGAGAAACGGTAGCCAGGGGAAGGAGAAATGAATTTAGCTGACAAAAGGCAGGGTTGCCTATTCAGTCACAGGAATTAAAATGAGTTTTCCAACCTTATGTGAAAAGGAAATTTGATGGAGTGGGAAACATGAATGGAACATCTGTCTCTGTTGCTGTCCAGAGGCTGGATGCCAAGCACAGTTAGCACCTTGGTGCCAATCACACAGTGCCTGGGTGCCAATCTCTTACTTTTGGGCTCTCCTCTCATTCTTTCAGGTTGGACCAGCCTAGCTACCCCTGTTAACCATCCTGGGGGTAAATCACAGGGCTGACTGCTAGTGAAAAAGCCTTTGAAGGCCTGGAAAGGCACTGGGGGAAACCAGCCAGGAGAGGGCTTATACAGGCTCTGAGTTACCTTAAGTACAAACAAGAGTGTGGAAGGAATATATATATATATATATTATATATATACATATATTATATATATATACATATAGTATATATATTACATATATGTATATATATATGTATATATATATGTCTGAAGATGAACTCCATTCACTACCAAAGCCACTGACTCAGAGCCACACTGCCACCATGCTACTAGGAAGACATCTGTCTTCGCTTTTTCCTCAGATCCATTATTGGAGTGAAAAGTTCTCCTAACCTGTAGCTGTCCATTGCTTTTGCCTTTGGGAAGGTGGAAACATGGGCCTTTACTGGGATAGAAATCAGAGCATGCTCAGTTCAGACCACATGTATTCCCAGTGGGAGGGTGGGATTTTGTCTGGAAGATGAAATGTTACTGTAAATTCACATCTTTTCTGCATTTCTCCCAGACCTTAGACTTTCTTCCTGCAGATAGATGTGTGAGGATCCAGGCTAGACAGAACCTCTCTGAGTCTGCTCCATTGGTTCTGTGTCCAGACCCAAACTCAACACTGCAGAAGAAACCCTAGCAACATTCCCATGTTCTTTCTGCATTCCTATTTCTCTAGGGACTCAGTGCATCAAGAACATATTTTCAAATAGCTTTCAACACCCCCCAGTCCCTTTGAGACAGCCCAAACTAGACTGAAACTACTCCCTATGTAACTGAGGATGACCTTAAGTTTCTTTTTTTTTTTTCTTTCTTTCTTTTTTTTTAACATTGATTTATGGAATGGATTGGGCAGGGCTCACTGTAGTGGGATTATGTTCATTCATTGTAAATAATTATCCTGCCTACTAGTTTAATAAAGATGTTGATTGGCTGAAGGCAGACAGGAAGTATGGGAGGGGCTACCTGGCTAAGAAAACCCTGGGAATATCTCAGAGCAGAGCAAAGATACTGCAGAGATGCTATAGACAGATGCAGAGGGAAGAAGTTGAAATGCTGCTCTAAAAAAAAAGTTACCGAGCTGCATGGCTGAACAAGATAAGAATCATGGGTTGAGTTAAGATGAAGGAGTTAGCCAGTTATATGCCTGGGCCCCAGGTCAATCAGTGCAAAAATAATATAAGCATATGTGTGATTCTGTGGGACTGCCAGTCAGACTTCTGGTCTAGGCTCCAAATTCTGGGCCAGAACCCTTATATAACAGCTCATATTACCAAGAACCTGTGAAGGCCAGAGGCCAACAGGGAGAAGGCAGTTCCCCCCTTCTACAGTGTGGGTTCCAGGGATCCAACAGATCACAGATACCCTCACTCACTGAGTCATGTAATAGCCAGACTTAATCTTCCGCTCCTCCTGCCTCCTGCTTCTGATGGCTGGGGTCTCAGCATGTACCATCACAGCCATTTATTTGTTGCTGGAGATGAAGTCCAGGATTTCATATATGACAGGACTCTACCATTTCTCCCTTCCCTTCCCCCCTTTCAGCCCCTCCCATGTACCCCCCCTTGCTCTCTCTCAAATTCATGTCCTCTTTTTCTTTCGTGTGTGTGTGTGTGTGTGTGTGTGTGTGTGTGTGTGTGTGTGTATTCCTAATAGAGTTGGTTTTTGTTTGTTGGTTGGTTGGTTTTCTTTTTTTTAGACAAGGTCTCACTATGCAGCTGTTGCTTTCCTGGAGTATGCTATGTTGTTGATCTGCTTGCCTCTCTTAACTGAGCTACATTTCCAGACTAATTTTCAACTTTTCTTTAATGAAATTTGCTTTGGAGAACACAAATAATGACACATTCCTTTAGTCCCAGTACTTGGGAGACAGAAGCACATATACATGCAGGCAAAACTCTCATACACATAAATAAAAATGAAAATCCTTCTCTCTCTCTCTCTCTCTCTCTCTCTCTCTCTCTCTCTCTCTCTCTCGTTTTCTCTGTGTAGCTGTACTGGAACTTGCTCTGTAGACCAGGCTGGCCTTGAGCTCTGAGATCTACCTATTTCTGCCTCCTAAGTGCTTGGATTAAAGGTGTATGCCACCATACACAGCTTAATTTTTTTTTTTAAGTTAGAAATTTGCTTTTGTTTTGGGTTTTGGGCAAGGTCTTACTCTGTAGCACAAGTTAGCCTCAAACTGGAGGCAATCCTCCTGCCTAAGATGCTTATGTGTTGGGATTATATTGTTGTTTTACCATGTTGTAAATTTCTGGCTGATGCCTGGTATACTTAAGGACTTCTAAATATCTATCTCATTTAGTTTTACCCTGACAAGTTTTAGCACAGCGGAAACATCTAGAAACATACAAACAAACAGGAAAAAAAAGTCAACACAACAACTGACAACCATTGTCAGTGATGAACTTTGTCCAGGGAGGAAGTTCAAGTCAAGTCCACAGAAAAGAAGAACCTGGGCTGGCTGCTGGAGGCAGAGCAAGGGGGAAAGCAGTTTCATACAGGAAATGCCATTTGCAAAGCCCTAAAGGTGTGAATGCATGTGATATTTCGAAAGAGCAGCCAGCAGCTTCACTGGAGAGTGTACAGTGCCTGGAGCAGAGGAGACAAGCTGGGCTCCAAGCAGCAAGACGGAGCTGATTGGGGGCTGGATGGACAAGGCTTCCTGTGCAAGAGCTGGCAGCCCCTTCTATTAAGATGGGAAACACCAGTGCTTGTATGAAAAGCTGCCGTCTGCACAGTGTGCGACACTCCTGGCTTCTCGTTTGATGCCATTCACCCCCATGAGCTTTCCTTAACTTTTTCTTCAAAGCAATTTGTTTTCTTCTTGGGGTCCCAGAAAGACTACAGTGCTTGTTCATCTACCAGAGAGCCCAAAAGCCTCCAAAGCTGGCAGAACTCAAGGTAGAAGAATCCCAGTGTCACATCATAGGAGGCTGTCTACCCATACCAATTGGACAAGAACCCAAGGTTGAGGGTGGGGCAGGGGGCTTTCTACACTGGGAAGTTGGGAATGGGAGATTTTTCTGCTGTAGTATTTAAGCTAGTAAGATATGCACTCTCAGGGAACAGTTATGTGCTGACCAGATATTGTCCCAGTGTATAGATAAACATCACTTGCTCACCTTCCTCTCACCCTAAGCTTAAACCATCGTTCTGAAGGCTCCCAAGCCTGTTGGTGGTAGGGGTTCCACAGCCCCTGCTATCTCCCAGCATCGCCTGGCCACCTCCTTCAGACTACAGATGAGCTGTGTAAAACCGGGCAGCATCCAATCTTGCTCCTGAAAGAAGATGTTTATTCCATTTCATGTCGCCAGGAGTCCCTTCCATTCTTCAGAACCGTAGGGAAAGAACAGACATGTAGGAAGTAAGAACGCATGCCTACATGTAAATTTGATTAAGGCCGATGCTGGATTTCATGCTCTGGGGCAAGCATGTCAAGGGGTCTGATGGAGTCTAGGACCTGTGGGTTCAGCTTGTCATGACTCACTTTGGTCTTCTTTTTTAAACCTGTGACGTGGTGTCAACAGTGTCTGCCTGACTTTAACCTGACTTTTTCTATATATATACACGTATGTTTATTTAGGCAGTACCTATCAGCTACCATATGAAGCACATCCAAGCTCTGTGCTCCCTGGAAACAAGCCTGGATGCAACCAGTAGACATTCTTCCACCTAAAAAGCAGACCTAGCCGGAAATCAGAAAAATTAAGGATGGGAAGGAGAGCACATTAGGAACAGACGCTGGCCTGTGATGGATAGTCCCACGTGACTTTGACAGCCGTTTCCCTGACCGTGGTGTTTACCAAGAGTTCAGTTCTATGTGAATTCAGAGATAGTCTAATAATGAGAACCCTTCCAGTACAAATACTCAAAGTTTCCCCCATGTGGTAATGTGACCCCCTCCTCAAGATGCCTTAGGTTTTCGTACACCCTAAGGCATCTTGTTAAAGATGGCAGAGTTAAAGTTAAAGTGGCAGAGTAGTTCAGAGGGAGCTAAGAATGCTTCTGAGGGAAGCATTATGGAAGCCCCTGGACTTAGAGTATTCTGTGCCTGCAGCCACTCCTGTTCCAAGTTCTATGACCTTAGAGTGACACCACCAACATCAATTTAGATCTTTAAATCTTTTCTTTTTTTTTTTTCTTTTTGAGAAAGTTTTATACATCTCAGGCTAGGCTCCAATTCACTATGTAGTCAAAGATGCCTTTAACTTCGGACAGTCTCGCTTCTACCTGTCTCTCCAATGCTGAGATCTCAGGTATGAGTCACCATCCCCAGTTTGTACTAGGCAGATAACTCAAGAGTTTCTTTCATACATACTAGATAAGCACTGTAGCAGTTGAGCCTCATGTAACTTATTCTTGGAAAAGCTCATACATTTATTGCACTAAGTTTTATGATGATCACACTTGAGTCTTGTACTCTTGCTTTGATGATAGATGTTGAGATAAGAGAAGGCTGTGAGCGCTGGAGTCAAAATTTGGGAAATGACTCAGTATTCCGGAGTCAGACTTAAAAAACACTGACTCTGCCAACGGGAAGGCCTTGGATAAGGCATTGTGTGGTGATATATTGCATATTTAATAAAAATAGTCTGGAATATCAGAGGACAGAGCCACCCAGAGGGCCAAGCTATGAAGGTCAGGGAGTGGTGACCCACACCTTTAATCCCATCACTGAGAGGCTGAGATCCAGATGGATCTCTGTGAGTTCAAGGCCTGAAAGAGTCAGGAGGAGGTGGCACACACTTTGATCCTAGCATTAGGAAAGTTGAACCAAGAATTGAGATGGCTGGGCCGAGAAAAAAGTTCAGGCAGGAGAAGGAAGGAGTTTTTCCCTTTGCCTGTGTACCCAGTGACTCAGAGGAGGATTCATGGAGACAGGATGAGGAGCTGGCTGAATGAACAGTGTCTGCAGTTTGTTTTTCTATCTGGTACTTCAGCCTTTCCCCAATATCTGTCTCCAGGTTTTTATTATAACACCAAATAGAATTTGTGCAACAGCACTGAGTCTTTCTGTTGCCTCGGTTTCCTCCTCTGGCTAGAAGCTGAGGCATGAAGTTTATACTATCTATAATCATCCATTCTCTTCTCATTTGCAAACTCTCCCGGTAAACATCCTCATCTCACACACTGGTGCTTGGTCATGTGACTTACCCATATGGCTCAGGAACAGAGAAAACATTTGCTTCCTCCAAGTAGGGGATTTCACAGGTGTGGAACATTCTCACCAGCTCTCTCATAATCTGATCCCCAAGTTTGAGGCCATTAACACCTCTAACATAGTCACACCTGGGTGTGGACTGGATCTATTGGAGGAGATCCAAGGTGTGTCTGCAGCTCTTAGGAGTCCAGAAGCACCCTAAGTCCCTGAGCTCCCAAATTATCTGACTGTAATCTCAGTGACAGTGTTTGCCTAACACACACAAGTCCCACCTAACCCAGGTGCTGTGGCCCACTGACTAACACTAGCATGCAGGGGATGGAGGCAGAAGAGTTGTAGTTCTTTTTCTTTTGAGACAGGGGCTTATGTGTCCTAAGTGGTCTGTAATTTCACTATGTAGCCAAGAACGGCCTTGAACTTCTAAGTGTCTACCTTTGATTGCCTAGCTTAGAGGTGTGCATCACCCCACTCTGTTCAAACAGTATTGAAAGTGGAAACCAGGGCTTCTGCATGCTAGCCTAGCACTCCCCGAACTGAGCCACATCACCAGCCCCTACCCAGAGGCTCTACATTCATCTTTTCCAACAATGCCAATCTTCCTGGTGAATCAAATACATGCCTTGACATCCTGAACTCAGATATGACTTGCTTTGACCAGTGGGATAAAAATAGATGTTTTTCATAAAGTTGGAAGGTTTCAGAGGCATCACAGTCCTTTTGATGACCCAGAGAGGTAATGAAAAGATCTGCAAAGTTCACACCAGCCAAGTTAAAGCTCACTCTCAGCTATAACATGGTAAGAACCTGAGATTAGATTTACTCCTTGGAGTCCAGCTTTAACTATTTCTTACAAAGTCACTCTAAAAGGTATCCAGGTAGGAGTTAAAATGTTTCACTAAATATAACCGAACGCTGGGCTCACAAAATATTAGTAACAGAACTTGCTGAACATGCAATGTCCAAATCTGAACTCAAAACCAGATGTGTTATGAATCCTGATAGGTATTGGGAATGGTAAGGAAAGAATGATCAAGAGGGAGAAAGGAGGTGGGTCCAATCGTCCTTCAGGCAAGAGATTTTCTAGCACCAGCAAGCAGTATGGCAGGGTTCTCATGTAAGAAGTTTCAGTCATGGCAGACAAAGCAAGGTATCATCTATTCTTTAACATTGCTATGGGAAAGGGAGGTTTTGCTCTTTAAGAAAGCAGGATTAATTAATATGGGACCTATGATATGTGACTGAGTCAGGAGAACAGAACACATGAACAGGCTATGTGACCAGGTTTATTCTTTTTTTCTAGGTAGAGGAGTGCGGCTTGGTTAAGACATCACAGAAGTATGGCAGGCTGTTTTGGCTCCTACACAGCATGGGGCTGGGTATGCTGCTGGGTGTGCTTCTGCCCTGTTCACAACTTTCTGCTTAGGGCCTGGGTTCTCTCACTAACCTCAGGTATTTACAGCAACATTGAATGTCTCCACTGCAGCTTTGGCTCCGAATATACAAGCAGGTACTCTTTACACTGCACATGACATCATGCCACACAGAATCAGCAAACATTGCCTGAAATGCCTTAGTTCAGAGTCAAGGATATTGTATGTTATGAATAGAAACTGTCAGTCAAAATAAACCTTTCTGTCTTTCAGTTGTTTGTGCTGGGTTCTTTCTCTGGGTAGGGGTGTGAAACTCATGCAACAGGACAGCAGTCAGGCTGCCTCTGACTCTAGGGTGGCAGGAGTGGGCGGGTTGCAGAACCAGAGTGACACTTGCCCTGTCTCCAGCTCTGTCTGATTAGGGCTTGGTTACCTAAGATCTGGAATCACAACCATTTACAGTTTCTTTCACTAGCTCAAGGCTCTGTACTGCTTTTCTTGTTTAATTGCGCATACGTAATCATTCTCCTTCAATAGTCCTGTTAGCCTCTGTGTAACTGTTATTGATGGAATGAATGTCATCCATGTGGTCCTCTGAATCCTAAGTACATACGGATATGACATTTTCATTTTCTACCCAGTTCTTCTGGTGCAGGACCCTACACTTCAGGGTCCCAACCAGGCATCAGAAAGCACATACCTCCATAGGCAATTGTAGCACGAATTTGGATTGTACTTAAAGAGACTTAGAGGCAGATATCAGAGAAAGGCTGAAATATCAGAGAGAGGAAACACCACAGTCAAATCTCACTCAGCTATCTTCCAACTTCCTCAGCCTCACTCCTGGTTGCTTCTACCTTTGCTGTTTTTCTCTTTAAATACCCTTCTTGCCAGTTGTATCCCATCTAGGTTAAGATTAAAGGCAGGAACTATTCTATTTGGTAGTCAGCTTTGAACTCATGGAAACAGAGAAAGTTCTGTCTCTGGAGTTATGGGATTAAGGGTGCAGGTCACCACTCCCAGGCTTTCCCTGTGCTGGGGTTAAAGGTGTGTGCCATTGAAGCCCAACTGTTTGGCCCAGTACTCAAAGATCAAAAAATTCCTGAGCTACAGTCTGCCTAGTTTTTGACTGTGTGTTAATCTCTTAATATTCCAGGTTTTATTAAGTGTGTGACATATCACCACAGGGAATTTTCTTTTTGTTTGTTTTGGTGCTAGGACTCCTTCCTTGGACCTGCCACCAAGTGGTAGGAGCCCTACCTCTGAGCTACCCCAGATCCCTTCAGGGCAGGACTTGATGCATTTGTTCTGTACAAAGTGAGTGCAACACAAGAAATCAAATGGAAAATGAATGCATTCTAGCTAGAGGATCCCTTACTCCCAGTGACTTTTTTAAGCAACTGGGAAAGGGGTGGAAATGTGGCTGAATGGGTAGCATGCACTATAAAGCCTGGGTTTATCCTCAGCATCACACAAACTTGGAATGGAGGTGCTTGCCTGGGATTCCCAGGATTCAGCATTCAGGCTGTGGAAGCAGAAGAATTGGAATTCAAGGTCTCTTCAGCTATGTGGGAGCTCTAAGCCATTCTGGGCTGCACAAGACAATGTCACAATAAATAAACAAACAAATAAGTAAGCAATAAAATCTCAAGTGGCTGCTCTTTATTATTCCTCCCATGCAGAGGCTAGGACACCTGTGGCAGGCCAAAAAGCACCGAAAGCAAGTTGGACCCTTTGCAGTCTGAAGGAGTAAACAAGACAGCTCGCTCTGTAATTAGAGGCCTGTGTTAAAGAACATCATATCTTTCAGAATATCAGTTAGTGGTTTTCAAAAGGGACAAATGGGTGTGGGCTGGCTGTGTGGCATAACCACCCAAAAAGAACTGAAATTGCCAGGCAGGCCAGTACACAACCACACACCCTGATTGAAATCTGCTGCCTGGCCACTCCTTCAAGCATGAGCCTGTGTCTACATGCCCAGCTAAAAATAAAGGACTTTGTGCCAATCTGATGACAGCAAGCCTGGGTAGGGTGCTGGGCAGAGGTGGGTGGAGCTCCTGGCCTAGCACTGTCCGGGATGCTCTGGGCCTCAATGTCCTCATTTGGTGAGCAGAGATAACCGGGGCTGGTGGTGTAGCTAGGTAGAGTGCTTGTTTAATGAGCAGGATGCCCTGGGTTCCAATTCTGGCACTGTACAAATGTGGTATGGGTGTGCACAGCTGAAATCCCAGCCCCAGGAGGTGGAGGCAGGAGGATCAGAAGTTCAAAGTCATTCTCAGATACACAGAGAATTTGGGACCTGCTTTGGCTACAGGAGATCCTGTTAGGGAGAGGGAAGGAGGAAAAGAGGGAGGGGAGGACGGCGAAAGAAAAGAAAGAAGGGAGAGAATATAATAACAGCTTCCTCTTCCACAAGCAGAGGGTAAATAAAACCAATGAACACACATCTAAAGGAAAGCACTATATTCCCAAAAGTGTAGGAGGTATGAGAAGGAGTAAATAACTCTATCTGGTTATTGTTTTACAATACATTTTGTATTAAATTAGAACAAGCCCATATAATAATTGCCAACCATTTGATGGCATTTGCACCAGACTCAGTTATAGACCATACTCTATAGTAATTTCAATACAAACAATGCAGACAAAGGAGAGAGTGGATCCTAATCAGTAGGAGGCTTTGATTGGACATGACAGGACCAGTGTCTGGCATGAAGACCACAAAGCAGCAATGAGACAGGCTTACTGCCATAGAGTGACTGGGGAAGTGTCCACACAGAGAAAGCCCAGTTGTGCAGATGGGATGAGCCTGGATCAATGAGAGTCAGTCACTGCCTCCAATCATAAGCTGGGGTGTGAGAGATGGAGAGCCCAACATCACCGCCCTGGCCATTTGCTCGGAGACATGTGAGAATGCAGGAAGGAAATGGGTGTAGTTGGCAGCAACCAGCTACAGTGGGGTTCCACAGAGTTTAGACAGCAACCATGCACTGTTAACCTAAGAACTGTGAGGTCAGTCACAACTAAGAAGAAGTAAATGCGCTGAACATCTATAAACCAAGGAGAGCCATGACAGGAAGTCAAACATGAATTGGTGGGGAAAGCTGGATCTGGACCGCTCCCTCCCAGAGTCACAGCATTCATAGGGCATCAAAAAAATGTGAAACAGAAAAAACCAAATGCCTAACTGGACATAAGGAGGTTCAGATCTGAGCCTATATGACAACCCCCCCAAAATACAAACAAAAAATTCCCAACCAACTCCCCCCACAAAAAAAGTGTGTGTGGGGTGGTGGCTATTCACAGTTCTGTAATTGGCTTTCTGAAGTCTTCTCATACTTATCTCATATTTATCTCCCGATCCCTACATTGCAGTAAATGTTCAGTGATGTATCTTCTTGGTGTTTTGTTAAATGTGTGTCACTCTAAAGTTCGAAAGGAGAGTCCTGGGTAAACTCTGCCTCATTCTAACCCAAGCTCTGTTCTCTGAGTCCTAACATCAGCACAGTGGCAAGATGCAAATCCATCTGGATACACTAGATGGCAGACAGCTACTTCCTCTAGATCCCGTTTCCGAAAAAAAAAAAAACCACCTTAGGCACCCTGTGGGAAAATGAGGAGGACTAAGGAATTGGGCAGAGAGGGGAGAGAGCTCCTGACATGGGACTGTCAGGGATGCTCTGACTTCACATAAGGAAGGAGGCACTGGACCTATACCACAATGTCATGCCACCGAGGAAAGCTGAGTGTCAGACTCCCGATTTTACCGGGGAGGTTTGTTCTTTGGGTTTTTTGTTTTGTTTCATATTATCAGCTGAGCTTAAGTTTTATGTTTTAGCCAGTAACTCTAAAGGGAATATAGATGATAAAGGCCATGGCTGTGGTGATATAAAATGGGACTTCCTTTGCTTGCATGAAAGTTGGTGTGTGTGCTAGTGCATGGGGTGGTGGTAGGAGGGCCGGGATCAATGTTGTGGTCTTTCTTAGCTACTCTCCATCTTATTTTGAGACTGGATCTCTTACTGAATTTGGAGCTTATTGGTTTGGCTAGGCTGCCTGGCCCCAGGACCGCTCCCATTTGCATTTCCTGTGATTGCAGGAGTGCACCATCACACCCAGCCTTTATCCAGGTTCTGTGGATTGAACAGAATCTTCATGCTGACTGAGCTGTCTGTCCTAATTACCTACTTTTGCTGGTCAGAGTAAGGGCAAATCCGGCTGGGAGGGGCAGCAGAAATGTTAAGATGGAAAGGTAAATCAGGCTGAAAGGCCCTGTGTGAGACCTCTGCCAACCTCAGAACTGTCCTGGTTTCCCAGTCAGAGAAACATTAATAAACACTGCACCCAGCAGGCAAGGGTTGAGTAAATCCTGCCTCTGAGCAGGCTGGTACCTTTATCAACGGGTTTAGTAGAAAGTCCTGGCTGAGTTGCTGTGAAGGCTGACCTGCCTCTGTTGAGTGTTCAGTCAAAACACACAGCTCCTTTAGAAGAGAGCGAGGCATTCAGCTTCCACTTTTCCATTTCCTAAGTCTATGTACAAGGACAAATAAATGCCATTCTATTTAAATACAAAATTTGGAAGAGAACTCTGCAATGACCTTGGAAAAAAGTCTCTTCTCCATTAGGTAACTAGTCTATGATATTTTTTTCTCCCAGTACTGGTTGCTGCAGGCAAGACAAGCACTATCATGGAGCTATATTCCAGGCCTCTTTTTACATATTTTACTTCGAGACAACCTCACCAAATTGTTCCCATTGGGCTTGGACCTCAACTCTGCCCTAGGTTTGTTGGTCTTGAAGCTGTGGTTCACTTGACTTACTCTCTGCTGGGATTCCGCACAGGCTTACTTCATTGGGTCAGTTTAAGGATTTTTTTTTTTTTTTTTTAAATCAAATAACCAGGAAGAGTTTTCTCAAGGATGATGAGATCATTTTCAAAAGACGTCCTATTCACACGCATTTCCTTAAGCCTCTGTGATTCGCTGATTCAGACTGGCCTGGGCTTTTCTGGGGTCAATCTCACAAGAGAACAGAGGAAGCTCTTTTCCGAGACCAATTACCCAGCAGAGATCCAGCGCTGCTCCGCATTCCTGGGACTTCCTCCCCCGTGGTTGAGTGAGAGGCTGTGTGTGTGTGTGTGTATCCTGGCAAAGAGTGTCTAGTCCTGCGTTGCCACAGAGCGCACTGCCCCGCGAATTCCATGGTTACAGCTAAGCCACCTGACTTTGGAAAAATCCTCCATCTGTGCCTCTCTATTCTAACCAGAGTCTCCCAGACAGCACAACTTGCTAAGCAGCTAGGGACTGGTGCACTGGCTAGAATGAGGGCTCTATGCCATAGGATGGTAGCTTCACTTCGCAGTGCTGGCTCCTTAGCACCGCTCCAAGCCTGCAGCAGCAGAAATACATCCACCCGATACAGCTGCCCTAAAAACCCTCCCTGTTGCTAACAGAGAAGACCTAGGCTAGTGTCAGAAAGTTTATGTTAGGGTGATGTCACTTTCCAGTCTTCCTGGGAAGCTAGCTAGCCGCTTTTCTGGTGAGGAGTATTACCATATATAGAAAGAAAATAGCCTGGTGGAAGGGGGTGGGGAGTGGAGATGAAGAGGCAGCGGACTGAGAAGCCTGAGCCAGCTGCAATCAGCAGGAGAGACTGGGCCCCAGGGTCAGGAGGAAGTCAGCCCTGGGTCGAAGGCATTCTAATAACTGGTAGGGGGTATGATGAAGGCAGACTAAAAAGGGGAACCTTGCAAATGACAGCATAGTCAGAAGAGCTAACTGCCAGAGGTGTGGTAAACAGTTACTAAACTTTGGGAGAAGTGATGTAAGAGGCTTTCCATGACCTTAAAAATGAAAAGTTGACGTTACTATCTTTATTTTATATATTCTCCTCCTCCTCTTCTTCCTCCTCCTCCTTCTTCCCCCCTCTCTCTCTCTCTCTCTCTCTCTCTCTCTCTCTCTCTCTCTCTCTCCAGGAATGCACCCACGTCCTGCTGCATTCTAGGCAAGTATCCTACCACTGAGTTATATGCCCAAGCCTGCTTCCTCGGGCCCCATATGAATAAAAAATACTAATTTCAAATGGAACACTCAGCTGTAGCAAGGGGGCTGAGGTAAGAGGATCAAAGCCAGGGTAGGCTAACATTGCAAGCTCCAGATCAGCATGGACTACAGAGTGAGCTCAATCTAAAATAAAAATAATAGACAGGAACAGTCTAGTTTATGACCTCAAACAAAAATCTCTATGACTAAGACATACTGCTAAAAATTTAAAAACACACTTAATTACAGGTCACATATGGAATAGCCTAGCTGACAAGGCAAATTTTGTCTTGTTTTGGTTTGATTTTAAATCCAAAGTCACCCATAACTCAATCTGGTCTCAAACTCACTAGCACATGGTAGTCAGAGATGATCTTGAACTTCTGAAAGTTCAGATTCCATTTCCTGAATGCTATGATTTCAGGCAGGTCCTAAGAAGTAGAGACTTAACTAGGAAAAGACTCTGAAGTATTTCCATTTATTTCTACAGATAATTTTTGTTAGCACAAGCACAGCATGCATCCTTGCTTCCCAGGCATAAAGCACGAACCACCCTCTCTGCTGGGTTTCCTGTACTCTATTTAAGTCTTCTGTGATTACAACATGAAACTTTTTTAATCTCCTAGAAGAAATATATTTGTAGCTTTTAAATGTTTCTATCACACAATACTATCCCCAGTGACCAATACTTAAGTATACATAGTCTGTTATTACCAGATGATAATAAATTATGTGTTTAATAAGAAAGATTTAAAGTACTGACTAGTGAGTCTATGACTTATTCTTGGATTCCACAAAAATGGGAGAAAGGGGGCTGGATATGTGGGTCAGGTGGTAGAGTGCTTGCCTTGCATGTATGAAGCCAAAAGTTTGGTCTCTAGCACAACTCAAAGCAGGCAAAACAGCATAGGTCTGTAATCCCAGCCCTCAATTTCAGAAAAACAAAGGCAGAAGTTCAAAGTCATCATGAGCCACCGGAAGCTGCAGCCAGCCTGTGCTACAGGAGATTCTGTCTCAGCAAAAGACAAGAAAAAAAGATAAGGGGATTCCCCAAATCTGTCCTAGGCATGAAGTGTAAGTGATGTCTATTATGTTTCTCATGCCCACACCTGCTAGCTTTCTGCCTGTTTTAAAGCAATCTTTGTGTTTCCTTTTGTTTTGATACAGAGCTTCTCTGTATATCCTCTGTATGTACTGTCCTGCAACTGGCTCCGTAGACCAGGCTGACCTTGAACTCACAAAGATATGCCTGCCTGTGCCTCCTGAGTGCTGGAATTAAAAGTGTGCACCAGCACCAGCACCAGGGTACTTGTGTTTTTAAGCAATCTTCATCATGTTCAGTAAAGTACACAGACATAAAGAGTAGCCAGGGCTACTTGGGCCCCACAGTGACTCCAATATATCCCTTCCAAAATTTAGGGCTCCCAGCTTGATGGTAAGAGGAATGGCAGAAAGGGGGGTGACTTAGAAAGTCTGCTACTCAGTAATGGCATTAAGGTCCATGTCCATAGACTTCAGTCTGGTCCCTTGGTCCTCTACCTTCTATTATGCAAAGACAGGAGGCAGTAATAAGGTGTTCCTGAGTGGGATGTCTTTTTATGCACTCTGTGAATGTAGTTTATTACCATTTGTTAATAATAATAATGTTTTGCCTATGGCAAGGCAGCTTGTGGGGGGCGTGGATCCAAGGAGAGATAAAGGTGAAGGGCAGAGTCAGAGAGATTCTGCAGGCAGCAGCTCAGAAAGCAAGATGTAATGGGAGGCAGGTAAAGCCATGGAGCCATGTGGTAATACATAGACTAATAGAATTGGGTTAAGTTTTAAGAATTAGTTGGTGATAAGCCTGAGCCATAGGCCAAAGAGTTTGTAATTAATATAAGCCTTTTTTCCTTGAACACCCTCACTGGACAATCTAACCACCCTCTAGACAAGACATCTCTGTTTACAAATCCTCTAGACTGTGGTGCTCTTTCGCAACATGAGTTTGCCATCCAGATACAGCAGAAAGACAGATCTGTCCCAAGTCACAGCTTCCATCCATCTCTTGGTAGAGCTTGCTTTAGAGCAGCTGTCATGGGTTTTGTTTTGATTTTGATTTGTAATGTTAATTTGACTAAAAAAAATGTTTGAGACAGGATTTCATTATATAACTTTGGCTGGCCTGGAACTCACTATGGCCTCCAACTCACAGAGACCTGCCTGCCTGTGCCCACTGGAAAGTAGTGGGATTAAAGACATTGGATTTGTTAGGGTTCTATTGCTGTGAAAAGACACCGTTTCCATGGCAACTCTTATAAAGAAAAGTATTTAATTGGTCCTGACTTACAGTTTAGAGTTTAGCTCATGATTGTTGTGATAGGAAGCATGGTGGCATGCAGGCCTCATGGTAGCTGAGAGTTCTACATCTGAATGGGCAGGCAGCAGGAAGAGACAGTGAGCAACTAGGCCTCGATGGAGTCACAGCTACTCCAACAAGGCCATAATTTTTAATAGTACCACTCCCTATGGCCCTATGGGAGTCATTATTATTTAAAATACCATGGGCAAGTGTATGAAGTTTCTGGCACAGACTTTCTAGCCTAGCCCTAAGGTTTGGACCCACAGACCTGCAGACCTAAAGCCCCACAGAACCACCATGCCCAGCTAATTAAAAACATATATATAGGGTTAGTGGGCATGATGGTGCATACCTTTAATCCCAGCCCTTGGGAGACAGGAAGGTGAATCTCTGTGAGTTCAAGGCCAGCCTGGTCTAGAAAAAGAGCTCCAGGATAGCCAGGGCTACATGGTGAGACCCTGTCTCAAAACAAATAAACAAATAAAAACAACACAAAACCAAACTTAAAAAAAAAAAACAAAAAGCAGGGTTTTCTATTGCCTAAGCTGGTCTCAACTCACTATGCAGAGAAAGATGGCCTCAAACTCCTGATCATCCTCCTCTGCCTCCTGAGTTCTGGGATTGCAGGCATTTACCACCCCATCCAGTTTTCTGCAGTGCTGGGGATGCAACTCAGGGCTTCCTGCATGCTAGGCAAGCACTCCACCAAGCTATGCCCCATTGCTACTCCTCCTCCACCCCCTCCCAAGTCTCCTTATTCTCTAAATTTTCATTCTTAGGCTGAACACAAGACACTGATGTGGAACACCTAAGCACATCCAGGGATTCCCAAGAATCACTGAGGCCTTGAAAAGTCCACAGGACATAGCTTGAAACCCAGCCCTAACCTCCACCTCTCTAAATCATTCTACTGATACATGCCTTGGGCCCAGGCACGTGTGGTGGGTGGTTTCCAGTTCAATTAGAAACACATGATTTGGAAACTGCACTTGAAAAGTTGTTCTGATTTCTTTAATTAATGGTGGAAAAGCATAGATCAGTAGCAACCCAGAATAAAAGGAATTATTCAGTTTATACTTCCCTGTTACAGCTGCAGTTGATTTCTTTGCTAATATCAGCGCCAGCATTTCTCAGCTTCCATTGCTGACTAAGGACCAGCTGCTCCCCAGGATTCTTCCAGGTCTTTCCCTAACTGGGACTGCTGAGGCACCTAGCCACATAAACCAGAAGGACAAGTTGGCTCAGAAAACCCACAGATAAATTTTTAGGATTTGCACCTCTCTGTTATTTAGACTGCATTAGTTATTTTTCTGTTACTGTAATTGTGCTGGACAGTTCTATGTCAACTTGAAATACGCTAAAGTCATCTGAGACTCAGCCTCAACTAAGAAAATGCCTCCATAAGGTTAGCTGCAGGGAAGCCTGTAGGACATTTTCTTAATTAGTGATTGATGTGGGAAGGCCTGACCCACTATGGGTGGTGCCATCTGTAAATTGATGGTCCTGGGTTCTGTAAGAACGCAGGCTGAGCAAGTCAGGGAAGCAGGTCAATATGCAATTCTCTGCCTTAGCTCTTGCTTCAGATCGGGCCTCCAGGTTATAGCCCTGTTTGAGTTCCTGTCCTGGCTTCAGAAGTATAAACTGAATAAACCTTTTCCTCTCTAGGTGTCTTAGGTCATAGTCTTTCATCAAAGCAATAGTCACCTTAACTAAGACAAATAAAACATCATGACCAAAGGTAACTTAAGAAAGAGAGGATTGGGGCTGGAGAGATGGCTCAGTGGTTAAGAGCACTGTCTGTTCTTCCAGAGGACCTGAGTTCAATTCCCAGCACCCACATGGCAGCTAACAACTGTCTGTAATTCCAAGATCTGACACCCTTTCATGGCAAAACACCAATTCATGTAAAATAAAATAAATATATTTTAAAAAAAAGAAAGAGAGAATTGTATTGGACTTAAATTTTCTTTTTGTTGTTGTTGTTGTTGAGACAGGGTTCCACTGTGTAGCTGTGGCTGTCCTGGAACTCACTCTGTAGACCAGATTGGCCTCATATTGACAGAAATCTGCCTGCCTCTGCCTTCCTAGACTGAAAGCAAAGGAGTGTGCCACCCCAGCCCAGCTAGACTTAAGTTTTCAAGGGGAGAAATTCCATCATGGTGGGCAGTCATGGCAGCGTGGTGGGCAGGCATGGCAGCATGGTGGGCAGGGCGGGCAGTCATGGCAGCACAGTGAGCAGGCATGGCAGCAACTGGCAGACATGGTGGGAGAAGCAGGAAGCCGAGAGATCATGTTTTTATCCACTAACACACAGCAGAGAGAGTGAACTGAATGGGCGGTGCTATGAACTCTCAAAGCCTGCCCCTAGTGCTGTACTTCCTTCTGCAAGGCCACACCACTTGTCCAAACACCACCACCAAGCAGAGACCAAGTGTTCAAATTCTTGAGCCCGTGAGGGACATTCTCATTCAGACCATTGTGATCATTTTTGTATTGTGGTTATTTGAACCCTTATCTGTTGACTCATGTCTTGGTGGTGGTGGTGTTTCCTTAACGGGGTTGTAAATGGAGGCTTCTCTGTCTCTCCCTGTCCAGTAGCCGCTTTTAAAAAAAAATCACTCTGAGGCTTAATATCAATTACAAATTGTCGGGTTCAGGCTTATTACTAGGTAGGTCTTACATTTAAATTAACCCCTATTTCTTATCTATGCTTTGCTGTGGTTTGTTACCTCATTGTCTATACATCTTGTTTCCTCTGAGGTGTCTCCCGATTCTGCCCTTCCTCTGCCCAGCATTCTTAGTTGGGTTGCTCCATCTATATTTCCTGTCTGACTACTGGCCAATCAACATTTTATTAAACCAATCTGAGTGACAAATCTTTACAGTGAACTGTAACTCCAACACCAATGTGACTTCTTCAGCAGGACAGTTTATCAAAGGTCCGCAGCCTCCAGGTACAGCAATAAGGGTCAAATTTAAATGCTATTATGAAGGAAAAATTAGAGCTGGTGGTGTAACTCTATTGGTAGAGTGCTTGCTAGCACAAGGGAAGCCCTGGGTTTCATTCTCATCACTGAAATAAACTAGATGTAGTGTTGTCTATCTGGAATCCCAGAATTTGGGAAGGGGAAGAAAGATCAGAAGCTCAAGTTCATACTGAGCTACATAACAAAGTCAAGGCCAGCCCTGAGTCAAACATAAGACAAAATGAAATATAACTCACTATATCTAAGTAGTTCAAATCAATGTACCAGGTCAGGGAATGGGCTGTGCAGGGAGATGACAGCAGCTGAGTATTGTGCAGTTGAGGGACAGAGTCAGGACAGCGGTGAGCCAACTTTCCTCTGCTCACCTGTGGCCAGTGACAGGCTGGCTGGCCTCTGGGTGCTGTCTTTCTACCCTCTCCCAGCATGCCAAAGGCCTGGCTGCCCACCTCTTCCTGCTGCTAATCATCAAGTACACCACACCACTTCAGAGGACATAGGACCTGTGCTGCCTACCCACTCTTTTAGAAATGGAGGATCCAGGAACTCATTTATAGACGCCCCCCTTGCACTCAGGATTCAGCCCTCTACTCTGTGGCTGAGAAGTCCCACTCTCAGGCTACAGTCTCCCCACTCAGGCTTTGGCTCCTCATTTTCAGACTATGTACCCCTACTGTTAGACTGTGTGCCCTCACTCTCCTGCTGTGACAGATACCCCACTCTGCTTCCCTTCCCCATTGTTAGGTTCTGACTCCTACTATCAGGCCCCGCCCCTCCCACTATTATTCTGTGATACCTCATTTGCCTCACCACTATTAGATTCTGGATCCCCACTATCTGGCTCTGGACCCCTACCCTCAGGCTCTGGTCCACCACCATCAGGCTGAACCCCCACAGTCAGGCTGCAGTTCCCCCTGTTTTCAGGCTGAGGAAGCCACACTCCACTCTCTGTGTTCTCTTAATCTTAAACTGTACCTCACCCCCACCCCACTCCCAGGCTGTCCTCTTTTACAAACTCTCCTCCTCAGTTGCTTCAGTGTCTGGAAGAACCACAGTCTTGGGCCTGAAGCTAGAGGGAATCCCCTCCAGCATTCTGACTCACTCCCTGGAAGGGGCAGGTCGGGATTACAGAGCAGAGGGAAATGGCTGCTAAAGACAAGGAAATGGTTGTGGCTAGAAAATCAGGCTTTTGCTCCTGTGTTTTCTCACTTACCAGACATAAAATTTCCTGTCAATAAATTTTTGGAGAAACAAGATTGTAACTAAAAGTATAGTCTTGTGAAAGTATCGCAGTGTTCGTGGTAGCACAAGTCTTTAATCCCAGCACTGGGATCAGAGATGGGGCAAAGAAGGAAGATAGATCCTTGCCTTTGTGCCCAGCCTGGTCTACAAAACCAGGTCCAGGACAGCCACCCCCAAAATGTATTATAACATGTTTCCTAACGTTAGATTTGGGGCAATTCCGATTGTCTTGGTCATCCTTCACTTCATTCATTCTTGCTTTTTCCTACAGCTGTCAAGTTTGGGTCTGCAAATCTATGAGTCTAAGCTGTATTGTTCTTTTTACTGAGTTGTGTTTTTTTTTTTTTTTACATCAATCATTATTAAAAATAACTTTGTTTGCTCACATGCAAACCATCAATAAATCAACATATGAGGTTTTTATTTATTTGTTTGTTTGTTTGTTTTTTGATTTTTCAAGACAGGGTTTCCCTGTGTAGGTCTGGCTGTCCTGGGAAACTTACTCTGTAGACCAGGCTAGCCTCAAACTCAGAGATCTGCCTGCCTCTGCCTCCAGAGTGCAGGGATTAAAGGGTGGGCCACCACTGCCCTTACCCATTTTATTGTTGTTTGGTTGGTTTGGTTTGGGAAGCTTTATTCATTATAATTTATTTTTATGTACATTAGGATTTTGCCTGCATGTATGTCAGATGTTGAATCCCCTGAAATGGAAGTTACAAACAGATGTGAGCAGCCATGTGAGTGCTGGGAATTGAGGTAGGTCCTCTGGAAAAGCAGTCAGTGCTCTTAACTGCTGAGATAGTGACTATTACTATTATTGATGGTGAAGGCGAGACAGGCACTGTAGCAGCTTAAGCCTACCCCTAGCACTGCATGTCATATTTTTTCTTTTCTTCCCACCCCCCTCTTTTTTGCTTTGTTTATTTAGACTGAGCTCCATTAAGTCAACCAGATGGTCTAGTCTCATGATCCTTCTGTTTCAGTCTTCCAAATACTGAGATTACAGGCCTGAACACTCATACCTGGCTATACACATATGTTTTAAACCTAGTAGTCACACACCCCCAAGTAGAAGACTCTTAGTCAATTTATTTTAATATCTACTGGCAGTTTTGTAAGATCCTTTAAAGAGTCAGTGTCTGCCTTTATGAACTTATAATTCAGTATTTTTTTTCTGAATTATTTTAAACAGACAGCCATAGATTTCCAGAATTGCTCTATTAATGGATTTGCTTATTGTTTACCAGACATCTTTCTCTCTCTCTCCTGTGACAGACACTGTTGTGGGAAGCAGGCATTCTGTGCCTTTGAAAAACTTAAAGACTGTCTTAGATACTGTGAAAAGGGTATGAAAGGGATACAGGGAATCTTTGTATGGTCCTTTTTACCCTGTGTTTCCAAGTCCTATGTCAGTTAGAAAGGAAACATCTGGTCTCTCTGTTCTGTGTTTGAAAGAATAATGAATGCATCTTCTCACCTTTGGACCCCATCACTGACATTGTAACCACTATGGGTATTTTAACAAAAGTTTAGACTGGCCAGAAAATATAACTGCACACACTTTATTTCCTGATGTAGATTGTACAGGAAGCTCTGCTCAGGGTGAGCTGAGCCACTGTGGCTGTGACAATGTCAGGACTGAGAGACTGCTGGCTAGGCTGGACCACAGCACATCTGCCTCTCTGTGTGGCTGCTGTTCAGGTCAGAATTTTCCAGGGTAAGTTTTCCTTCTTACAAATAGATATACAGAAGCAAATTATATTTTTCTAATGAACTTAGTTAAAACATGAAGAGAAGCATTTTGATTTCATAAAAATAAAATTATAAGTATCTGATCTTTGTGTGTGTGTGTGTGTGTGTGTGCCTCTCTAAGGTTATACAGTTTAGTAAGATTTTTTTTTTCTTGGCTCAAAGGAACTAGATTGGAAACAAATATTGCCACTCATAGAATTGCAAAGTTGGAGGGGTCCTGGGAAAGCACCAGGCTGGTGTTAGCAGGCTTGGCTGCCCATTCAAGGTTCCTACTGCTGGCTGCTCAAGCAGGGGGAAGTAGGAGAATGTGCCGGGTGCTGCAGAGGCAAATGGATGACACTTGCCTTTCCCCAGGCCTCTAAGGGTTTTATGGCACCAGAGGAGTGACAGTCGAGTGATGAGAAGGGCATCTTTCCCTTGACTTCCACAGTAAATCTGGACCTGGATTCTGCCTCTGCCAGCCAGTGGGTGCAGTTTCTCTCCAGATAAACAGACTTCCTTCCAAGTGGGTTTAGGCTGAGGAAAGGTGGTGTACCAAAGGTCAGTCTGGGCTGGAATTGCTGGCCTGTACCATCCACCCTACTTGGTTTATTCCATGCCACCAGTGCAGCCTCAGGTATCATCCTGCAGCCAACAAAGCATAACAGCAAAATGTTAACTTGCTTTTAAATGATGCTCCTGCTTTGCTTAGGGAGTTATGTCTTGGCCCTGCCATAGCTCTCAGTGTCCCCCACTGTCCCCTCCGGTACCTGGGTCTGGTGTGAACAGGGATTATAGGCAGCATGCCCCCAGCCAGCCAGCTAACCTGCCTTGGTGACTTCCTTCCTACCTCCCTCCTTTCCTTCCTACCTTCTAACCTATATTAGCTGTAAAAAATAATTGAGCATTATTATGACTTTTCCTACGTGGTGTATAATGCACTTTAATCTTATTCAATCTCCTTTAATTCTCTACTTCTTTAGTCTCCTCTTTAAGGAGAGGAGACTTTTAAAGATAATCCATCTTAAAAATAATCCACTTAAAAAACACAACTTTGAATACAAGTAGCAGGAAGCCAAGCGGCGCAGGCACAGTCGGATGGATGTAGCCACCAAAGGGCATTAAGAACCTACTGAATACGGCTGGCAAGTAAAGGTGGGTACAGACAATCAACTCCACAAATCGTCCTGTGACGTTCACCTGCACACGGTGGCATATGCAGCCACACACTTGTACTATGCTCAGATACACATGCACACTAATAACAATTAATTTTAAAGATATTCTACTATGGATTGCTCTGGGCATTTGGGACTGGGGAGGAGGGGGAGGCAGCCAGTCTTGCCTTGTATAATTTACATTCTTATGAACAGAATGGAAAATAAAATCTTGAGGGCTGTAGATGTAGTTCAGTTGGTAGAGGGCCCACAGCAAGCTTTGGGCTCCATCCCCAGGACACCAGGACCACAGAGCCAGCCTTAGTACTCATTACCCCTAACCTAGCACTGGGAAATCTGAGAGAGGAAAACCACAAGTTGAAGGCCATTCTTGGTAATAAACCAAATTAAAGGTTAGTCTGAGCTATATAAGACCTTGGCTCAAAAGACAATAAAGCAAGTGAACTCACAAAAGCCCATCTAGTTAATGGAAAAGGTCGAGTGATATTTCCTTTCCAGCTGTCAGAGCATCCTAGCACTGTTGAAGGGCCTCGGGTCTGCTAGCTGAGCAGCAATGCCATCAAGTGGGACTAGGGATCCTGCCCTGAGGTCCTGGGTTTGATTCCTAGGACTGCAAAGAATATAAAATAAGGATCATTTTATCCTAGCACTTAAAAAAAAAACCAAAAAACCAAGGTGAGCTAATTTTCCTCTTGCCTCTCCCTCTCTCCCTCCCTTCATGCTTTCCTTTCTTACTAGTTCTAAACTACTGGGGACTAATGTTTTTTTAATTGATTTTTATTTAATTTTTTTCCCACACTCACCACTGCCCCCCCCCCCGCCCCTTCTCCCAGTATCTCCCCATCCCAGCCCCTCATCCATTTCGCAGAGAGGGCAAGGGATCCCAAAGTGAGTCAATTTGGTCTGGCATATTCAGTTGAGGTAGGACAGAATACTTCCCCAAGTATCAAGGCTGAGTAAGGTGCTCCCCTGCAGGGCATGGGCTCTGAGAAGCTCATTCACGCACCAGGAATAAATTCTGGTCCCAGCGCAAGAGGCTCCACAAACTGCCCACACCATTCAACTGTCATCTACATTCAGAGGGGTTAGATCCATTCGTGAAGGTTTGTATTCTGTCATTTCAGAGTTAGTGAGCTCCCAATAGCATGAGAGAAACAGCCGTCTCCATGAGTCTCCTCATCATGATCCTGATCCCTTTGCTCATATAATCTCTCCTCCCTCTCTTCACCTGGACCAGTAGCTTGACCAGGTGTTTAGCTACAGATCTCTGTTTCTGTCTCCATTAGTTACTAGATGAAAGTTCTATAATGACAATTAGGGTGGTTATTCATATGGTAATAGGGGAAGTCCTGTTTAGGCACTCTCTCCCCTATTGCTTGAAGTCCTAGCTGGGCTCATCTTGTGGGTTCTTGGGTTTTTCCCTACCACCAGGTTTCTCTCTGACCCCACAATGGCTCCCTCTATCAAGATATATATTTCTTTGTTCTCCTTCTCTGTTGCTCCCCAACTCAACTATCCCATTCTATCATGTTCTCTTCCCGCCTCCCCTTGCTCCCTCCTCCCATATGATCCCAATTTACTCAGGAGATCTTCTGTATTTCTTTTCAGGGGTATTTATAGATGTCTCTCTTAACTTCCTCCTGTTACCTGGTTCCTGGAGGGATGGGGGTAGTTGTGGATTTGTAGCCTGATTATCCTTTGCTTTATGTCTAAAATCTACTTATGAATGAATACATACCATATTTATCTTTCTGGGTTTGTGTTACCTCACTCCAGATGATATTCTCCAGATCTATTTGTCTGCAAATTTCAGGATGTCATTTTTTTTAACTCCTGACTAGTACTCCATTGTGTAAATGTACCACAATTTTTTAATTCATTCTTCAGTTGAGTTATTTTAATTTGGTAAGTTGTTTTATGTTGTTGTTGGTTTGTTTTGGTGTGTGTGTGTGTGTGTGTGTTTTGCTTTTTTGCTTGCTTGCTTGGGGATTTTTTTTTTTTTTTTTTTTTTTTTTTTTTTTTTTTTTTTTTTTTTTTTTTTTTTTTTTTTTTTTTTTTTTTTTTTTTTAATTTTTTTCTCTCGTCTTTATTTTGTATTTATCAAAAAAAAAACACAGTAAAAAGAATTTAAAATGTGGAAGAGTTAACAATAACTATACAGAGGATAAGAATGATAGGCATGGCTTATCAAGGGAAGAAATACAAATAAGATTGCTACACCTATATTTTCTTTGTGTTCATCTTTCCCTCTGAATTTTTTTTTTTTCGTTCCTGTATATCCTTATTCAAGGTCTCTTCCCCCTCCCAACACATCTGGTCATTTTTCTTCTCTGCAACTCCCCATCCCCTCCCTGGGCAGGGAGCAGACAGTCCCATGGTCCCACTGACCCAGTAATGCTTAGATCAGTCTCCACTTCTGGCCAAATCCAGTTCTTTCCCCCCTCCCTCAAGAGTGAGTCAGGTGTTCCT